>KN484313.1:0-36401 GCA_000787095.1 Periophthalmodon schlosseri | reverse complement strand
AAAAAAAAAAAAAAAAAATGAATCTTGATGCCATAATGAATTTAGACATTCATTTATTATCTCCTATAGGTAAAATGCTTGTGCTGTGGGGATATGATGTGTAAATGACACAGACACATGAGACGTGCAGGTTTTTCTCACCGTGGTGGAGTTCTTGGTTCAGGAGCTCCCCCTGAGGGATGCTCTGCACAACTGCACATGAGGTCACAGCAATACTGAGTCAGAATTCTGGATATATTTGTGGGATATTACTTTGAAGTCGTTTTTGTCTTAACCTATCTCTGTATTTCATTTTTTACATATATGCATTTCGAGTATTCACACTTCAGCTCAGAGACTGCAGGTGTACAGTAGCATTCATGCATCTTGTATGTATGGCCCCTGTTCAAATAACAGGTATTTATTGTATTATTTTGATTGTACATATACACGAGCAGTCAAAAGTTTGGACCTTCTTTTCAATGTATTTTTTCTTTAGGTTTACCAATTTCTACCTTTTAGATACACACAGAAGACATCAAATACGTATATGAGCAGGATATATGGAATTATGTTGTAAAGAAAAAAAAGTTAATTAACTCAACTAAATATTTTTCATATTTTAAATTCAAATTCTCAGAGTCTCCATCCTTTGCCTTGTGGACAGTGCTGCAAACCCTTGGCCTTCTCTCAATGAGCTTCATGATGAAGTCTCCTGAAATGGTTTTCATTTCACAGCTGCACCTTGTCAGGGTCAAGAAATGCCAAAAATGCAAAGCAGTGACCAAAGCAAAGGTTAAAAACTATCTAAAAAAAAATCTAAAACAAATTTTGAGTTATTCTGAGTTTGTCTTTTGTTTCCTACATTCCATTCATTTATAGTTTTGACGCTTCTGTGAGAATCTACTGTGTAAATAATCATGGAAATAAAGAAGAAACATAAATGGAAAAGTGTGTCCTAACTTCTGACTACAGTGTACTTTGAGGTGCTGTCAGTGCTAGACACATTTAGAGCTAGTACTGTAGTACAAAAGTACTCTCTACCTTTAGTAAGCTAAATCTAATGAGTAAAAGAGTGTTCAGACCTGTGCAGAGCAGCGTGACAGCCACAAGAGCAGAGCTCATCCCCTCAGCTTCAGTCTCTCAAGTTTCACAAATGAAACGGTTTGTTCTTTTCACTACAACCTCAACGCTGCAGCTGCTTCCTCAACAACTTTAATCACAAAAATGGAACTGAAACTTTATAGATTTCAACATTTATGTCTCTATCCTGATGTTTTGAGCACTGACAAAAACATTTGCAGCGGCAAATGCTCAGTGGTTAGAGCTTGGTTTGTGATTCTATTCCAGCTCTCACCAGTGCAGTGTTGTTGTGTCCTTGGGCAAGACACTTCACTCACCTCACCTTGTGCGTGAGTGTTGGTGATGGACAGAGTGGCCGATGGCACAGACTGGCTGTCACACTTACATTAAGTCATCGCTGCTGCACACTTTTCAACTATTGATATTTTTCACTGACGTCACGCTGGGGGTGTTCCACATGTATCTCTATGGTAGAATATTCAGTTGTTCCCATGGTGACACAATGCACTCATCAGCAAACACTAACCAAAAAAATTCAGTCATCTAAAATCTCAAGAAAAAATACATAATGGATTTAAACAACACATTTTCAGGAGCCTGTGATCAGTCCGAGTTCATGGTCCTGTTTAGGAGTTTGAGTTTCAACAGAAAGGTGAGAGGGGCCAGACTGTGACTGTAATGTTATTTGAGACGGACTTGCACAAGTCAAGTCACTTGTTGTAGTTCCAGATAAATCAGTTCTTTATAGTCAGATTGTGTTAAAATAAAGGTCAGATTAAAGTCTAACTTGAGTAACAGAGCTTCAGACAGAGCAGTGCCCTCGTACACCCAGAGAATGTTGATGACATCATCTTATATAATATAATATAATATTCCCGTATTCCTACTCTGACTTTCTGCCGTGGTTTAGTTTTGGTTTATATCTAAGTTCACCCACCAATGGTCATGTCCTATGGTATTTCTTATTTTTTGTTTAACTCTCTCCGCTGCATCCTCTGTTTCCTCTGACCCTCTCCTCTGCACCCTCTGCATCCTCTGACCCTCTCCTCTGTACCCTCTGCATTTTCTGACCCTCTCATCTGTATAGTATATACATCTGTATAGTTGCAGTCAGTAAGTCACAGAATATCCCATTTGAATATTATTATTTATTAGCTTATTGTTTTACTCATTCAAATACATTATAAAAGCCTCACATTGCCAAATGTATTTACAAAACAAAACAACAACATGACGTTTGGCTGTTTGGAGATTAAGTGCTGTGAGTTTAAACTGTTAAAATAACCCATCTTATTTTGGGATAGAAGTAAAGTTGTTGTATGTGTGATATTCTCATTGGTTCAAATGATTATAAAACCTCACATGCTTCTGTCCCCACTTTTGCCAGCAGAGGGGGCAGACACTAATTCAGCTGAAATCGAAGTCTTCAGTCAAAACAATTCCTTACAAATACTGTACACTATCACAAGTTACATGGATAAAAATACAAAACCAGAAGTTGATTGTTTCACAAAGCAGAAAAGGCAGAACCGGTCTCTTTCGCCGGGTTTGTTTGTGGCGTTTAAAACTCGTTTGTAGAGTTGTTTTAAATGGTCAGTTATCAGCTTATGTTTTTAATGCAGAGGTCTACAGCCAATCCTCTGTCAGTAAAAGACTGTGGTTTGGAGCAGAGTTCAGACAGGAATCATTTTATGTGTATATTTAAAAAGTGTGTTTTGTGTTGTTTAAAGAGGTGGTATTTTACTTCTATGGGGTATTAAAGCTAACACATGACATATTTAGATCACCATGTTACCTTTTATTGTTTTGAAAATATAGTCTAAAACAATGTATTAAGTCACTCCCTCTACTACTACTGCACATCGCATCAGTTTTGTGAAGCTGTAGTGTATTGTTTTGTATCATGCTGTTGTATATTTATGGAGAATTGTCATATGGGACCATGAGTGACGTGGGCTTGTGGGCACATCCTTACACAGAATCTTACTGCGAACCGTAAGGAGGGTTCAAATAGGGCCCGGGAGAGATTGCTAGATTACTTAAACATGCTTGGATGACATATAAAACCTCTTCAGACATGTTTTTGATGAGAGCATCTTATAACATGGTAGAAAGCTCTTTAATATCTGTAGTTGTTTTTGTTTGGGAAAAAGTCCGTGGGCCTCATCTTCATTTCTGTGAACGGGATAGACACCTCTTTGCCTTTCCACGACGTCCAGATTATTCCCTGTCAGATAAAACAAAGTAAATTAGGAATGTGGCAAAAATGTACTTGTTACTTGGTTTATATTTGTTGTGCTAACGTGACACTGTAGAATCCCTCTAGTTTAACCTGAGTCAGGTCAGAATTCTCACGTAGGATTTGCTGTTTAACTGTCAGATGCAGATGTGTTGACCTGGTTCTAGTTAAGAGTAATATTAGTAGTAGTCACAGTAGCAGCTGCAGTAGTAGTATTAGTATGTGGTGTTTGGCGCTGATGCCATAGTTGCAGTAGCAGTAGCTGCAGTAGTATTTGTAGAAGTAGTAATAGTATGCGCAATGCATTGTGTGCACTGTGCGCTCTGCTGAGAAGGTGATTGGCTGCAGCCTTCCATCTCTCCAGGACCTGTACGTCTCCAGGACTCGGGGGCGAACAGGCCGTATAGCAGCTGACACTTCTCACCCTGGACATGGACTATTTGAGCCACTTCCCTCTGGCAGGAGGCTACGGTCCATTAGGACCAAAACCTCTCGTCATAAGAACAGTTTCTTCCCCTCTGCTGTTGGTGTCATGAACACTTTAGAATATCTGTACCACGTGACACTTTAGAATATCTGTACCACGTGACACTTTAGAATATCTGTACCACGTGACACTTTAGAATATCTGTACCACGTGACACTTTAGAATATCTGTACCACGTGACACTTTAGAATATCTGTACCACGTGACACTTTAGAATATCTGTACCACGTGACACTTTAGAATATCTGTACCACGTGACACTTTAGAATATCTGTACCACGTGACACTTTAGAATATCTGCACTAAACTGGACACTTTATGACACCGGTCACCTTAATAAGTCATGTTTGCACTGTTGTTCTGATGTTGTTGTGCTGTATATTTTATAACTATTTCTATTTTATTTTTAAGCATATCTTTCTTAACTATTTATAATAGCTATATTTCTACTTTTTTATATTATTATTATTCAGTGTTTTATGTCGCACTTTATCACCGGCAATGGCAATAAAAGTCTTCTGATTCTGATTCTGATTCTGAGTAGTAGATGCCATAGCTGCAGTAGTAATAGTTGCAGTAGTATTTGTAGTAGTAGTAGTATCTGGTGTTCGGAGAAGTAGTAGTAGTAATAGTACCTAGTGTTTGGAGCTGATGTCGTAGTTGCAGTAGTATTTGTAGTAGTAGTACCTGGTGTTTGAAGCTGATGCCATAGTTGCAGTAGTATTTGTAATAGTAGTAGTAATAGTACCTGTTCTTGGAGCTGATGCGGTGGTTGCAGTAGTAGTAGTTGCAGTATTAAAAGTGGCAGTAGTATTTGTAGAAGTAGTAGTAGTAGTAGTACCTGTTGCTTGGAGCTGATGTTGTAGTTGCAGTAACAGTAGTTGCAGTAGTATTTTAGTAGTAGTAAAAGTGGCAGTAGTATTTGTAGAAGTAGTAGTAGTAGTAGTACCTGTTGCTTGGAGCTGATGTTGTAGTTGCAGTAACAGTAGTTGCAATAGTATTTGTAGTAGTAGTACCTGGTGCTTGAAGCTGATGCCATATGTGCAGTAGTAGTAGTTGCGGTAGTATTTGTAGTAGTAGTAGTAGTAGTAGTAGTAGTAGTAGTAGTAGTAGTAGTAATACTTGGTGCTTGGAGCTGATGCAGTAGTTGCAGTAGTATTTGTAGGAGTAGTACCTGGTGTTCGGAGAAGTAGTAGTAGTATTAGTACCTAGTGTTTGGAGCTGATGTCGTAGTTTCAGTAGTAGTTGTAGTAGTATTTGTAGTAGTAGTACCTTGGTGTTTGGATCTGATGCCATAGTTGCAGTAGTATTTGTAGTAGTAGTAATAGTACCTGTTCTTGGAGCTGATGCGGTGGTTGCAGTAGTAGTAGTTGCAGTATTAAAAGTGGCAGTAGTATTTGTAGAAGTAGTAGTAGTAGTAGTAGTAGTACCTGGTGCTTGGAGCTGATGTTGTAGTTGCAGTAACAGTAGTTGCAATAGTATTTGTAGTAGTAGTACCTGGTGCTTGAAGCTGATGCCATATGTGCAGTAGTAGTAGTTGCGGTAGTATTTGTAGTAGTAGTAGTAGTAGTAGTAGTACTTGGTGCTTGGAGCTGATGCCGTAGTTGCAGTAGTATTTGTAGTAGTAGTAGTAATCGTACCTGTTCTTGGAGCTGATTTGAAGCTGATGCCATAGTTGCAGTAGTATTTGTAATAGTAGTAGTAATAGTACCTGTTCTTGGAGCTGATGCGGTGGTTGCAGTAGTAGTAGTTGCAGTATTAAAAGTGGCAGTAGTATTTGTAGAAGTAGTAGTAGTAGTAGTAGTAGTACCTGGTGCTTGGAGCTGATGTTATAGTTGCAGTAACAGTAGTTGCAGTAGTATTTGTAGTAGTAGTAACTGGTGCTTGGAGATGATGCTGTAGATGCAGTAGTAGTTGCTGTAGTAGTAGTAGTATTAGTAGTAGTGGTAGTAGTAGTAGTAGTAGTGGTAGTACTACCTGGTGCTTGGAGCTAATGCCATAATTGCAGTAGTAGTAGTTGCAGCAGTTGTAGTAGTTGTAGTAGTAGTATTTGTAGTAGTAGTCCCTGGTTCTTGGAGCTGATGCCGTAGTTGTAGTAGTAGTAGTAGCAGTAGTAGTAGTAGTAGTAATAGTACCTGGTGCTTGGAGTTGATGCCGTACAGCCCGTTGAGGTTGGCTTCGTGGCAGTTCTTGTACCACCAGCCGCCGCGGTACGACATGGCGCAGCGTGTGATGAACGACACCGGGTCCCGGTCTTTGGTCGAGAAGTTGCGGTTATTGTGGTACGACATCGAATCACCTAAGAAACAAAAACATGTCAGATGCCCTCCCATCCTCCTATATCCCTGTGTGTCAGATGCCCTCCCGTCCTCCTGTGTCCCTGTGTGTCAGATGCCCTCCCGTCCTCCTGTTTCCCTGTGTGTCAGATGCCCTCCCGTCCTCCTGTGTCCCTGTGTGTCAGATGCCCTCCCGTCCTCCTGTATCCCTGTGTGTCAGATGCCCTCCCGTCCTCCTGTATCCCTGACATGGGGGCAGGTGAAATGTCTCTAGTTAATCTGCAGATGTTGTGGTGTGGCTGGATAAATATAGCAGGAAAATGGACTCCTGGCAGAGGGAGGTATCTTGGGAGAGGGACGGCTCCTCGTACCCGCTGTACCGCTGTACCCGGCCACTGTGAGGCGGTAGTTCTTCTTGGCCACCTCAAACGTGGAGTACTGGGCAAAGACAGAGTCGTGTCCGTCCCTCAGGTCCACTCTCAGGGCCTTTCTGCCACTGCTGGTCAGAGTGTGCAGAGCATCCAGACCTGGAGACAAGAGACCAGAGCTACACAAGCAAAATACTAAGAGCTGACACATAGACTGACATATATTTTCACATTTGTTGATATTACTACATTATTTTGCATTTGGTTAAAGGGCCATATTACGGATTTTTAAAAATCTATTATAATGTTGTTTCCTCATCACAAACAGACCTGAAGTTGTGTTTTTTTTCATTCACAAGACACTCTGTTCCACCTTGTGATGTCATGTGGTGATACCGGAAGTGCTCCACATAAATAGCAAGCTTGTTGTGAATTGGTCACTTGCAGTGTCTTTGCAGCGTTACCGCCAATATAGTTATGATTATGATGTAATGTGTGGCCCATTCACAAGATGCATTTACGTGAGCCATTATGACATAATAAAAATTGTTTGTGAGAAAAGCTCATCATTATTAGCAACTCTGGAGTTTACTATCATAATGTAATCTACATAGAATTGAAGTTGATCAAGTCGTTTCTGGAGAGGAAGGCTGAAGATGCATCTTTGAGAGTTGTTTGGTTCGTGCTCGTACAAGCCTGCGCACAGTGAACACGCACAACACTGCAGCTGCAATTCCACTTCACGCCAGATGTGGCAAACTAGTACAAAAACTCTAACTTGCGCAATGCTCCTTTAAGGGCACAAAAGCAGAAGGTATTGGTTGTAGTTGGGATTAAACCACAAACCACTGGAAAGAAAATGTAACAAAGGTATTTAAAAATAATAATAATAAAAATAAATAAATGCATATAGTCGTCAGTCCACTTCTTGGTGAGTTTCCTGTGCCTATTTGACCACATCTGTAAGTTCACGAGGTGGAGGTGAAAAACTGGAAGGGCATCTGGTGTAAAAATGTTCAAATGACATTCTAAATTCCTACGCTGGAGATGGGACATCAAAGAACAATAAAAGTGTATTATTTATGACCCTGTGTTTTGTTTTGAATCAACAGAAGTGACATAAACACAGAAGTATTCCTCTGAAAACATCTGCTGTCTGTGAGGGTGGGGCCCCAGTCTGAGCAGAGAGAGGCAATACAGCTAGACACAGAGCACACACAAGGTACACACAAAGTACACACAAAGTACACACAGAGTACACATAAAGTACACACAAAGTACACACAAAGTACACACAGAGTACACATAAAGTACACACAAAGTACACAAAGTACACACAGAGTACACATAAAGTAAACACAAAGTACACACAGAGTACACACAAAGTACATGGTACACAGTAGCCAAAATTGTACTCAAGTAAGAGTAACGTTACTTCAAAATAATACTACTGCAATAGAAGTACAAAGAAATGGTCCAAGAATTTACTACACAAGTAAGAGTAAAAAGTATTTGGGAAAACCACTACTCGAGTATAAGTAACTTAAAGAGTAACTGTCGGGATGTAACATCTGATTTGTAATTTCAAGTGAATGAAATAAATAATGCACAAAATATGGTACTTTCAAAGACACAAAAATGAGACAAACTAAATCATATCTGAAGGAGCTGCAAGAAACACAAATGTTCAAATCATTTCATGTTGTCATTTCATATCCTCATTTCATATCCTCATTTCATATCCTCATTTCTCTGCCACAAAAATCACTAGGACTCCTCAACCCTCTCTGCAGAACATCTACCATCCCAGAGTCCACAGGAGAGCTGCCTCCATTATCAAAGACCCCACCCACCCCCAACATGGACTATTCACACTCCTACCTTCAGGTCGGAGGTACAGAAGTATGAAATGTAGGACTACCAGACTTAAGAACTCTTTCTTTCCAAACGGCCATGAGACTCTTGAACTGCTGAGCAATAGCCCCCCCTCCTGGACATCAACTTATACCTTATTTATTATTGATTGATTGTTAAGTTATTTCTTACATGTTTTTTTTCTTATCTTATTATTTATTTTATATCTCATTTTTATATATATTTTTTGGCATCCAGTGTGGGTAGCAAAGTAAGAATTTCATTGTACAGGGAAACGTGTTTCTTGCTGTGCATATGACAATAAAGCTTTGAATCTTGAATATCTTGAATCTTGAACAATATATTACTCAAGTAAGAGTACTGTTACACTGTACAATATATTACTCAAGTAAGAATACTGTTACACTGTACAATATATTTATGTAAGGATAAAAAAACAAGGAGCAGTGTGTTTGATTTATACCATGGTCAGTAAGAATTCTAAGGCTAACTGCTGTGCATTATTTGTGTATAACCACACAGGTAACCACACAGGTAACCGCACAGGTAACCACACAGGTAACCACACAGGCAGTCCAGCAAAGGTAGTCCTGCAAGAGATAAACAAATAAACTAATGTTAGGAGGGACTAGCTTCAACTAAAACAGAAATGCTTTGAACATCCAAGGACAGCCAAACGTTTATCAGATTTAAAAGTGAACTATTTTCAGTTTGTGGAACCATGGCATAAGCGGATTCACCAACTCGGAGCAGTGAGTTACACTGTTTAACATGCAGCAGAGTAACACCACTCCACCGCGCGTCGTGGTGTTCTAGACTCCAAGCCATGGTCCCACCAACTGAAAATAATGCACTTTTAAATCTACCAACCTTTTGGCTGTCCTTGGATGTTCAAAGCATTAGTTATTTCTGTTTTAGTTGAAGATAGTCCCACCAAACAGTAATTCATTTGTTTACCTGTTGCTATGGTGATGCTCACAGCGTAGTGATATAAAACAGTGATTAAATGTTGCTGGACTACGTGTGTGGTTATTCAAAAATAATGCAGTTAGCATTTGAATTCTCACTGATTATAGTATAATTCAAGTAAGGGTACTGTTACACGGTACAATGTTTTACTCAAGTAAGAGTACTGTTGCTTCAATAAAAATATTACTCAACTAGGAGTACAAGTATGTTCCTAGATAAGTACTTTAAAAAGTACAATTAGAGTAGTAGATGTAACTAAGTAAATGTAATTGAGTAGTACTACCTGCTCTGCAAACTACACACAGAGTACATAGAGCCACTGAAGCTCTCTCCTCCGCTAAACAGTTTAGACGGGACGCCGACCAAAACACATGAAAACTACTGCCAGGATTCAGCTAAATATTTGAACTGTCTCAGAGGAGTAAGCTGTTAAGGTCCTACAGGGAACAGCTTCAGGAGCCAAACAATGCGGAAGCCAACAGGAGCTGAGGAGGTGAAGGTCAGTGTCCTGACGTGAACGCTGTCTTACAACATTTCACTAAAAAGCTGGAAAATTTTGAAATCAGAGGAAATCCCCTGCTGTGCTTAAAGGTCCTATATTACACAAAAAATAGACTCTTGTGAGCTTTAAGCCATGTTATAAAGTTGTTACCTCCTCAAAAACATGCCCGGAGTTGTGTTTTGTTTCATTCACAAATGTTTGAGTGACCCTTTATTATTAGTCTGTCTACATCTCCAAAGCTCAAAATGCTCTGTTCCACCTTGTGATGTCATGAAGCGGTCGTTTTCATGCTAACAGCTCCTTTTACCTTTAGTTCAGAAGAGATTGCAACTTCAGAGCTGAAATCACCCAAATGATTCTAGTGAAGGTGTATGGAGTATAAAAACACAGTGGAGCACTTCCTGTATTACCACATGACATCACAAGGTGGAACAGAGTGTTTTCTGTTTGAGAACGCTTAAGAACTTAAGAACTCAGCCTAAATCTGCAGGGTTTGTGTGTTAAACATGTGTGAATGAAACAAAACACAACTCCAGGTCTGTTTGTGATGAGGAAACAACATTAGAACATAGATCAGAAAATAGTGTAATATGGGCCCTTTAAAGCCATATTTACACAATAGACGGCTGTTAGTGGAGATGGGGGAGTATGAATCCACTCTGAGATATATTACCTGTGGTGTAACCCAGAGCTCAATAAATATCTAAATGTTTAACAATAGTCTAGAGATGGAAGATGTAATTGTGTGGGAAAAATGAATTTCAAAAAACATCATGATTGCACCACTTGGCTAAAAACCTGGCTTAGTTTTTTCTAGTTTTTAAATTCTGATGAAGTTTATAATTTTACTTCCTGGTTGGACACAGGCAGCAGATGTGATATACATAGAGGTAATTCCATAACAAAAACGTGTCTAAATTACACAATAGTTATGATTAGACTAGCAAAATAAAAGACTAGAGCTTTATTTTGTTAAGGGAAGGTTTAAACTGTCAGAAAAATGCCTTCCTTGTGCGTAAATTGTCTTGGATGGAGTTTTCCGTGTTGATGACATAAGTAGAGGGTTTCTGTTTTACAACTCACTGCTACTTCCAACTTTTTCCCTCAAGCTGCCACTTAACTGATGTAAAACCATGATAAATATTTACTACAGGCACTATCCCACCAAACTCATGAATGCTCGCCTCTGTAAAAAAAAAACTGTGCAAAAACTGTGTTGTTCATTTTTGTACTTTGATAATGTAGTATCCAAGGTGGTAGTAGTAGTGCGCCCATGTGAAAAGTTAATTTGTAAACTTTACTATAACTTAACATCAATGTGTGAGCCTTCTTATGGATTTTAACATTTTAATATCAGTAATGGCAAATATCGGCCACGGTAGTAACACAAATATCGGTATCAGCTTCAAACATCCGTACCGGACCTTCCCTGATTTCTGTGCATGTGAGTGAAAACAGCAGAATAAGGTTAAGTGAAAAGTGTCTGACCGAGCCAGAACTCTCCGCTGGGGTCTCCAAAGCCCTGGACGTACTCTTTCCACGACCTGAAGAAGTCTACGGAGCCATCTTTCCTCCTCTGAAACACCTGCAAGGTCACACCACACAGAGAACACTCAAAAACTATCAATGAACATTGTAACAAAAGGGTTAAAAAGACGTCAACTGGACACCTGCGGGGTCACTCTGAAGAAGACACAAAGATTATCACAGAACATTGTAACAAAATGGTAAAAAAGACACCAACAGGACACTTCTAAGGTCACACCACACAGGAGAAGTGTTTTTGAGACTCAAAAACACTGAACATTATAACAAAGAGTTCAAAAGATGTCAACTGTACAGCTGCAGGGTCACACCAAACAGAAAAGACTCAAAAACTGTAACTGAACATTGTAACAAAAGGGTTAAAAAAAGACCAACTGGACACCTGCAAGGTCACACCACACAAGAGAAGACTCAAAAACACTGAACATTATAACAAAAGGGTTAGAAAGACACCAACTGGGCACCTGCAAGGTCACAGAAGACTCAAAAACTGTAACTGAACATTATAAGAAAGGGTTAAAAAAAAGGTCAACAGGACACCTGCAAGGACACACGGGAAAAGACTCAAAGACACTGAACATTATAACAAAAGGGTTAAAAAGACACCTGGATACCTGCAGGGTCATACTGGACAATATTTATAATAACAAAAGTGTTAGGAAGAGGTCAACTGGACAAAGTTATTCATCTCTCCTCCTCTGGATTCCAGCAATGTCACACCACACAAAGAACACCAAAAACTATCACTGAACATTATAATAAAAGGGTTACAAAGATGTCAACTGTACACTTGCAGGGTCACATGGAACAACACTCAAAAAGTAACACTGAACATCATAAGAAAAGATGTGAACAGGACAATGTAGGAAAAGTGTCAGGTATTCATCTGGGGTCTCTTTATACAACTTGTGTACGAACAACACTGTTATGTACATGACTTTCCACATTACGTTTGTAATTTATAAAAAGACAAGTTTACATAAAAAATAGGGGTTAAGTCTAAAAACTGAAGAAACTGGGAAGTTTGTTGAAGTTTGCGTTTTGTAGGTACACTTTCAGAAAGAATTCCATGTTCCAAGTTTTATAAATGAGACTGGATATTGTTTTTGAAATTGAGATGTTTTGGCTGCCATCTAGAAGTCATTTTCAATCTGAAGGTGCTGGACTGAGGAACTAGAATTTTTACTTCCCTGAGCCACATTTACAGACACGTGTACCTGCAGTAATTAAACTAAACTATAAACTCTTTCCTGTTTGTCAAAAGAGTAGCAGTGAGATTTGGTACTTCAGAACTAGGACTTTGAGTCATTGACATGACTGGCTAAAAAGTAACTACAGTAATCAGGTTTGGTTTGCCCAATCAGGTCCAGATATAATTCCACAAAAGCTTCAAAAGAATTCATAATGAACTCAACTCAGAGTAATCAGGCTTAGCTCGTTTCTCAGATTCAGCAGAAGTCAAAATTAATTTCACTTTTACCGTCCACCCTCCTCCGTCAGTCTCCATGTCACACCACACGCTCAGTGCTGCCCCCTGACGCCCCAGAGGGAAAATGTCCACCAGGCCGGAGACACTGAGACCATTCAGCTGTTCCTGAGAGCAGTCCGAGGGGAAGGGGAACCGCAGGGAGCCTGAGAGGACAAAACAATGAAACTTACAAATGTATTTCCCAAACAAGAAAGATAAACGATGGAACGGTAGAAATATGAGGTGCTACAACAGAAGATGGACCAGTTAAGTTGGACTTTTTTTTCACTGTATCTGGACTGGGGGAGTCTGATGTCACACACAACGTTCGACTCCAGTCGAATGAGCCAATTAAGGCTGTTATAGTGGCTAATCTGCAACCAGGTTCCAACCATATTTGGAAATCCGGGAGTGTAGTCATATAGGATGGTGTATGAGAGACCTCTTAATCCCAGTTTCTTAACTGTTAGTTCAACTACAACTTATCCATTTGACCTGGAGATCCAGTACACTGTGCTCTGTGTCCACTGATGCATGTTAGACGAACTGCTTATCCTATGTCCCAAGTGTTTTGGCCTTGTGCTCCTTTAACAGGTCTAAACTGGTTTGTGGTTCATGTACTTCTTATCTGTGTGGTATAAATACCCTGTATGCACTGACACTGACACAGCTGAGGAGGAGACGCCGCTCTGTCAGGGACAGGCAGCTGTTTATAATTGTGGCACAGTTGCTTCAATAAATCAGACTCTTTGATTCAAGACAACTTCTCAGTTCATTTTATTCTTTAGTTGTTTTGCTTGTAGAAATTCCACAACAGCCTCAGGAGTGAAGCTGTTGAAGGTAACGTCCCTTCCCACGACACTGGTTTGACAGGGAATGGGCGCTTAGTAATGCTGTCAATCAAACCTGTTCCTAACACTAGTGGGAGTGACCTCGAGGAAAGAAGGCGCCTGATTGGTCTGTTATTAATGTTCATATCTTGATTTTGGGACAAAATATCAAAATAAAAACCCCAGGATCATGTAGAGCGGGTTAATACGAACATTTTAAGGTCAGAATGACGAGCCTGACAGCAGCAGTTCCAGAGAGTTTTTCAATAGAAAGTGAAATGGAGTCGAGTTCCTGTTTTGAACACGTCCGATTAGCGGGCTAGCTATATCCATTTATACAGTCTATAATTTTGCCACATTGCTGGTTGCTGGTAGTGCTTTCTGTGTGATCTGGAGTTACCGGTAGTGAATGTTGTGTACAGAACCTCTCCTCCTCCCTCAGCCTGCAGCTCCACAGAGTACTCTGCCCCCGGGAACAGCCGCGTCAGGTTTAACTGGGTCACTGTAGCGCCCACTGACACCTCCTGCGCACAACAAACACAACATAAACAAACAAATCAATCTGGACTATTTCTGAAGTCAGGACTATTAAAACTGAAAGATTTATTTGTTTTATTGGCATTATTAACTATGCATAAAGCAAAACATTATTTGTTACCATGTGTCTGCCAAATGTTTTTCCTGTGAATAGTGCAAGCAGCAGAAGGAAAGTGGACTTTAAAATGCCTTTTGTCAGAACTACACTTAAACAAATGTGTTTTTCATATGCTGGTGTGAAGGGGTGGAACTGTTTGGGCAATGAATCTAAAAACTGCCCAAATGCTGTCCAATTCAAGTACACATGCAAACAGGAAATGAACAAAGCAATGCAAAAATATCTAAACAATTGTGTTGATAACATAAAATGAAAGTGAATACATCAATATTCACCCAGATGGGTTTTCACAATACGCTCTTTATACTGAGCTGTGACAATTGTTCTTTAGTAACTATATGGTTATAAGAAAAAAAAAACAATTAAAATTTAAATCAAACTCAAACTATTATTTAAAGATGCACTATGTAACATTTCAGAGGGAGGGTTGGCCACCTGCAAGCGACGCCACGAGGCCAAGTTACATGTCAGATCAATGAGAGGCGAGCCCACTTTTATTAAGAAAATAGATAGACAGACCTCCAACAAGAAAAGTTATTAGTCTGTCTACATCTCCAAAACTCAAAATGCTTTGTTCCACCTTATGATGTCATGTAGTGGTAGTTTTCAACTTAACAGCTACTTTTTACCTTTTATTTAGTAGAGATCAGAAATTCCAGGGCTGAAATGATCCAAATGATGGTAGTGAAGGTGCATGAAGTTTAAAAACTCCGTGGACCACTTCTTGTATTACCACATGACATCACAAGGTGGAACAGAGTGTTTTCCGTTTGAGAGAAGAACTAAACATGTGTGAATGAAACAAAATACAACTCCAGGTCTGTTTGTGATGAGGAAACAACATTATAACAGAGATCAGAGAATAGTGTAACAGGGGCCCTTTAAGTATTCATTAATAACACTAATCATTAATGAAACCATTTATGCCTCACCTTTTTCTGTCCCTCCGTCTGATAAGTCAGTTTGTAGCCAATCACAGGTCTGGACGGTGGTTTCCATGACAGCGTGGCGGTGCGGGGCTTCACGTTTGTCGCTCTGAGGTCTCCAGCTCCATCTGATCCTGAAGCTGAGAATGAAAAGAGTTAATTTAAATAGAGACAAAATCCATTTATACACAAAGAGTCGTCCATATGATCCATAGCAACAGTTGACACAACTGAATTTTTCTTGCTATGGATCATACTTTTATGACTGAGGGATTACACAGACATCTTTCAAACAACTATGAGCAAGCCAGCCCCAAACTGGTAAGAGTGCTGGAAGATAGTGAACCTGTGGCTCAGAGAATAGACTTTAAAGCAACTCTGCTTGTTACAAGTCTCTACATGGCCCAGCACCAAAGTACATCTCCCACATGTTAGTGCCATATGAACCATCTCACACTCTGAGGACCTCAGGGACCAGCCTTCTGTAGTCCTGATGTAGTCCTGTTTTAGATCTGGTTTAGTCCTGGTTTAGTCCCAGCATCCTGCTGATGTCTTCCTGAAGATGTGAGACAGACCTCTACTTTGACAATCCAGGCTCCAAACAGTTCTGTTTAGCTGTGCATATGACTGAAAGGATTTTATTCTGCCTCTTCTCTTTTAATGTTCTCTTTGAATTACTTTGTGTACAAACTGTGCTATACAAATAAACTTGCCTTGCCTTAGATATGTTAGATTTGACACCCATGGTACTGCAGAGGACGGCACCAGGGCACAGGGCAGCCAGTTTAACTCAGCATTACCTTAGAACGATACTCAGCCTTAGAATTACCCATCTGAACTTCAAGTTTAAAATAGAATAGCTTACAAACCTACTACTACTACTAGCTACAAAACATTTCAGAGTTCACTCTAAAACTTTTGTCTAGTTTACGGAATTGAATTTTCCTCTATGGAGAAAATTCTTTTTTTTTTTTTTTCCAATCCTATATCTGTTGTTTGTGTGGTTTCAAGATGGTTTGTCTCAAAAATGCTGATGAAATGTTGATGCTGATGAAAATGAGATGTTATTGACTTGCCTGAGATATTCCATAGTATGGCATTTAATTTAACTATCGCCATGAAGACAAGCAAGTTATGTCATCACGCAAAGTCATCACTCTGATTTGTAGAGAATGAGCCCGCAGAGTAAGATTCCATTTTTTTTTTTAATTAGACAACAATGCAAGACAGATCACTTTAATGCTATACAGTGGAATTTTACAGGCAATGCTATATCTCCATGGAGACAAGCCAATAGCCAACTCTCCACTAAAAAGTACATGATGCTTTAACTTGTCAAAACTTCTGAAATTTAAAGTAGACCTGTTGTGCTTGTGTCTGCTATACAGTCATAGTCTATGATTATATGTATGCATGTTATAATTTGCACATTTTAAATTGCAATATTGATTTAAACACCTTAATAAAAGAAACAAGTCTGCTGACTTCTGCGTTAGACACACTAGAGAGCAACAGATTGTTTTTTGTTTTTTTTTTCATTTGTACCAAAATGACTACGCAACGCTGACGATCCTATGTAAGAGAAAGAAGTGCGTACGTCACAGTGGGTGTGTAACGGTGGAGGTGAAAACAGGGTTTGATCAGCAAAATGGCGTCTTGAAAATATGCAATTAAAGATTACTCAAACATGCACAAATCACTCCAAATAAAACTTTGGGTGAGTAAATGGTGAGGAGAAACCACTATAACATGATTTAAAGCTCTGAAAAGTTCATTTTGCAGAATAGGTCTGATTTAACATCATGAGGCTAAGACACTTAACAAAATGTAAATTCATATCTTGTGCAGTGTAGAGGTTGGCCCGTCTGACCTGTGGTGGTGAAGCTGGTGGTAGCGTCTGTGCTCTTTCGCTTGTCCAGTTCACTGCTGATGGTGACGGTGTAGGTGGTGGAGGGCTGCAGACCATTCAGCTGTTCCTCTGCCGTGTTGCCAGAGACTGTGACTGTCACCTTGGAGTCTACACACAACACAGACTGTCCATTCAGCTGTTCTTGTGTACAACCAGAGCACTGAGCATATTAACTGGTCCACTAGTTCAATACATTCAATACAATTCAGAAAAAAAAGAAAAAAAGAAAAAAAAAATGTTTGTGAGACCATATTACGCTGTTTTCTGATCTATGTTATAATGTTGTTTCCTCATCAAAAACATACCTGGAGTTGTGTTTAACATGTTTAACACACAAAACCTGTTGAGTTCTTCTCTGAAACAGAAAACACTCTGTTCCACATTATGATGTCATGTGGTGATACAGGAAGTGCTCCACTGTGTTTTAAATTTCACTAGAATCATTTAGAAAATTTCAGCCCTGGAATTGCCAGTTTCTACTGAACTAAAGGTAAAAGGTATCTGTTGACTTGAAAACTTCCGCTTCATGACATCACAAGATGGAACAGGGCATTTTGAGCATTGGAGATGTAGACAGGGTTACTCAAACAAGTGTGAATGAAACAAAACACAGCTTCAGGTGTGTTTTTGAGGAGAAAACAGCATTATAACATGGCTTAAAGCTCACAAGAGTCAATTTTGTGTAATTTAAGACCTTTAACTGGTCCACAAGTAAAAAAACAACAACAAGCAAACGCTACATTCAGCATTCAACAGTTTCTACTCAAGAACAGTAAAAGAATATTTCTACACTTGTTTAACCTGTTCCTGATCCGTAAACGATGGTGTACTTCTCCACAGCAGCCAGTGCGGGGCGCCACAGCAGCAGAGCCCCAGAGTCTGTGACGTTCACTGCCCTGAGGTCTGTGGGAGGATCCGGTACTGCACAAACATGTTTACGTTTATTAAATCTGATATGTTACAGAAAAGTTACATCGAGCAGCTTTAGAGCCACAGTAGGATATTAATAGTAACTCCTGCATTCTTGTAACTGATAGGTTGCATTCATGTTCAGTGATGTCATGATTTAATAGACGGCACCACTTTCTGAAGGTATTGTGAGGAGATAATTTCACTTTTGTTTATTTATACTGACAGAAAATGCGTTGAACTTTGTGCCAGTTTTTGCTTCATGTGGATAGGCCCAGTAACTACAGAGATATTAACCATAAACCAGGTCAACACATCTGCATCTGACAGTTAAACAGCAAATTCCACCTGAGAATTCTGACCTGTCTCCAGCTCAGGTTAAACTACAGGGATTTTACAGTGTGCTCATGTCACGTGAACACAACCTGTTGATACTTTGCAGCTGATGTCATCAACATTCCCTCGGGGTGTGAAGCTAAGTCCCTCTCAAATAACATTACAGTCATAATCTTGCTAGCGTTAATCAACAGCCTCCCTACTAAACCAGCGCTGCGGGCGAGAAGGGGCGTTACCTTCAACAGCCTCACTTCAGACTGGCTCTTTGGTTGCTATGATACTCATGGTCTGAATTCCAAATATAAAACTGGGCTCCAAATGGCCCCTATAACTGCTCTAGCCTCGATGAGCTTAACTTGACTGGAGCTGAACGCTGTGGGTGACGTCACACTCACTTAGTCCTTGAGTCACTTGAGTTTTCAGACAATCTAGAAACATTTGTGCATTGTGTCACCATGGTAACTGCTGAACATTCCGCCATAAATATACACGCAGAACCCCCCCGCGTGACATCACTGCAAAGTATCAACTGGAGTAATAATTGTATTGATGATTGAATTGTGTTGAACAGCACATTTCTAAAAGGATTCAGGTGCATTGAAACTCACAGGTTTGGAAGGTTCTGGAGATGGGGTCACTCTCGTCCAGACCGAGCACTGACAGAATGCTGACCTCATACGTGGAACCAGGAGAGAGACGAGTTAGATCTATGGAGGAGTTGCCCTGGTCCAGAGACACAGAGAATGGCTCTCCTGGAGAAACAAGAGAAGCCAGTGAATCCTCTGCTCCTCTGATCCCCTCCTCTGCATCACCTGACCTTCTCCTCTGCTCCTTTGACTCTCTCCTCTGCATCGTCTGACCTTCTCCTTGTCATCCTCTGCTCCTTTGGCCCTGTCCTCTGCATCCTCTGCTCTGACTGACCCTCTCCTCTACACCATCTGACCCTGTCCTCTGCTCCTCTGGCCCTTTCCTCTGCATCGTCTGACCTTCTCCTCCTCATCCTCTGCTCCTTTGGCCCTTTCCGCTGAACCCTCTGCATCTTCTGCTCCGTATGACCCTCTAGTTTTCTCTTACCCTCTTCTGGCTGTTTCTTCTCTCTGACCCTCTTCTCTAACCCTCTGCTCCTCTCCTCTTCTGCTCCTCTCCACTTCTTCTCCTCTCCTCTTCTTCCTCCTCTGCTCCTCTGCTCCTCTGCTCCTCTTCTGCATCCTCTGCTGCTCCCCTCCTCTGCTCCTCTCCTCTTCTGCATCTTCTTCTCCCCCCCTTTCTTCCTCCTCTGCTCCTCTCCTCTCCACTTCTGGTCCTCTCCTCCTCTCCTCTTCCTCCTCTTCTGTTCCTCTCCTCTTCTTCCTCCTCTGTTCGTCTCCTCCTCTGCATCCTCTGCTCCTCTCCTCCTCTCCTCACATCCTCCTCTGCTCCCCTCCTCCTCTGCTCCCCTCCTCTTGTATAGTTTCCTCTTACCCTCCTCTGTGTGGGTGTATGTCACTTTAAACCCGGAGACTTTGGTCTTGGGTTTAGTCCAGGACACGGTGACGGAGTCTTCAGTCACATGATTAAAGACCAGGTCTGAGGGCGGCTCTGGACCTGAGGAAACAAACACCTTTGACCAATATGTTACTGTAAACAGCTCCAATGAACGTGCTTCAAAAGGGCTGGACAATAACCGACCAAACCAACTATAAGAATTGAATATAACAACACTTTTATAGGAACCATATGTGAGATTTTGATTTGAAATTTCATAAACTTGACCAGAACTGTGTCCCCAGATACGAGGTAAACATGTTCAAATCAAACATAGCTTTTACCAATAACAACTGTAATGCTGATTTATTCTTCATTACAAAAACACTTGACATGACGATCATGTTGTTTATGTTATAATTTTGGTATTTTTGTACTACAGATGATTGCACAATCTGAAATTTGAAATCTAGTCTCTCTGATCTGATCTCTGTCTGGTAGATTTTATACTCAATAAAAAAGGAACTGTAGATCTAGATTTTTAGGGTTTTAGTTCTTGATTAATTGTAACATGTAACATTTGAATTGACCAAGTACAAGGAGTTAAATGTTTATCCACCCACCAACCATGGGGTATGTGGTTAAATTCTCATTCAAGTGTTCTAGAGCGAGACACAAAATTACATTGTCCACTCTATTCTCTGTGATGGGGCTGGTTGCAACAGGAAGGGCATCTGTCATAAAAAAATCTGATGTACCCTAATCCCTGGCAACCCCTAATGACAGTCTGAGTAAGCCAAAAAGGTAAAGTATATTGTATCCAAACAATACTTAAAATTGTGGAAATTTAAAAAAACTGTTTTTGTAATAACTTCTGTTGGTGTAAAACGTTATTGTCAAGCCCTTCTACACATTTCAGATGAGTAACAACACAAAACAGAATGACGATTTTCACAATTTTGGACAGACGATGATGGCAGGACACTGATGGATGATGACACATATAAAGTATATGGTACTGTGGTGTATATATGCACACACATATATACTGTATACAGCTTTATACAACAGAATACTGAAGCGGAGACCTGCAGCACCAAAACACACTCACAAATGTTAGGAATGATTGTTCAGCCCTGAAAACAAACAGTACGATTATGCCAAAGGTAAACAGATATTGCAGTCGTCCAGTGAGAGAAACTGTAGCCTCAGAATGTACAGTTCTCAAGAGCAGCTCAGATCTTGAGATGAGATGGAGGATTAGGAAACGATTACATCCGCGCAATTAGACAAATCACACGGATGATAGTGTTTCCCCCTAAATACTTAAAATACTACCCCCTACATTTCTTTGATTGTAAATTACGGTAAATAATTCCTGTGATAACTTGACTATGCATCTGTAACATTTGGCATTTTGTATCTGGGATTTGCAGTGGTCCAAAGTTATTCCTCACTTACCTTGTGCATTCTGAGCGTCCTAATGATTCACCACGATGAGTTTATAAGCACTTTTCTCAACTCTCAGAGATCAGAGCAGAGTTTTGCCATCATGGTAACGCTATCAACAACCAGCATGCTAACTTCCTTATTATCAGACAATTAAAACATTTTATAATTAGATGCAGAAAGCACACAGTGGACTTATTTTGACCTCAAGATCTGCTTATACAGTATATCTGTACTGGGGTGAGACACATGGCTACAGCCACTTTATCTACATGCAATACCAATGCTAAGATGCACAAAAGGAGCTACGGAAACATTTTCAAGGGGGAAACACAGATACATGTATTTTTATGAATGAAAAGCAGGATGTAGTTTGCTGACACAACATTCACATGAGTGGCAGAGTGGTTAGCCCTGCTGTACCTGTGCTTATGACCAGTTTGTGAAGCCGGGACAGAACGCCGGAACCTTTCCCCAGAACAGTGAGCTTATAATCGGATTCAGAGAAGACCTCATCCAGCCTCCGCACTTCTCCTGGATCTTCGGACTCCCCAATGTTTCCCAAACCTTTACTGTCATCCTGTCCATTATCGCTCAGAGGCTGTTTTTCTCCTTCAAAAGCCTTATTAAACTTCACATGAGTTATTTTTCTGTCACTCAAAGATGGGTTCTCTGCTGCTCGCATTGGCGTATTGGTAGAAGTTAGATTTTTTTTGCTAAATGAAGGCAAAGAACCATTACCACGCCTTGCACTGGGAGCAGTTTTATTCCGTAACTGCCACAAATTTGGGCGTAATCGTCGAATAACTGTCCGACTGGGTTCTCCTCTCTGATCTGTAGACACGCTTCCCTCTTTTGGTGAATCTAGTTTTTCATTTTCAGAAACATTTTTAATTTCATGACCTTCTCTGGATTCAGTATCTTCTTGTCCTCTAGTTGCGACCACGTTTTGGTAGCTCCTCTCTGGTTGATCTAAACCACTGACACCATTTTGAGCACCGATTTTGCCTTGGAATCGCTGTGGTACTCTTCCTATCGGCTGAGCTCCTGGTTTGAACCGTCTCCTAAAAACCGTTGCACCAGAATTGCTTTGCTTTCTATCAGTTTCAGCAGGTTCAGTTTGGGCTGAAATAATCATGTCTCGGTCACCAAATTGGTCAGTTGTCTTTGTCCCTTGAGAACTTGATCCTGAATTTGATCTATTTTGCTCTTGTTTTGCAAAACTTTCTGGAACATTTTGACCAATATCCTTAGCAGACGTATCACTGTCTACGTTTATACTCAAATCCTCTTCCTCCATGTTACTTGTACCACGATTTTCCACAATTTTCAGCTCACTTTGTGGAATTTTTGGATCATTCACTTCCGATTTTAGATTTTTGTCCTTTTCATAATTTTCAGTTTCAATTCTTTGTGTAAAAGATTTAACCTCGTCTTTGCCTGAATCTGTTTCCCCTACGTTTAGACCTTTCTGCTGTTCAGATTCATTAGTCTGCCTTACAACTGTGCTTTCTTCATTACCTGGTTCATCTCTATTGTTTGATACCTGTGGTCTAGCATTAATAACTGCCGAATCACCTTCTTCTAATAACTTTGAAAAATGAGACCTATCTTTTAAATTTTCAATAGATTTTGGGGCATTGTCTGAATTTAAATTTGGATTTTCAGAAGTTGAAGCTTGAATTTTAGCCCCTGCTCCTGCCTCTGCCTTATCCTGTACGTCAAGCTTGCTATTCCTGCTTTGGTGTTCATTTTGGAGACTTTCAGCTGTCCAGTTCTTACGTATTGGTCCTCTTTGTGGTGGTCTCAAAAGCAACCGAGTTCTATTTTGAAAAGGTCCAGTATATTGATTTGGTCGTCGTGGAAACGCAAGTCTTGAGCGGTTAAAAGTAGCTCGGGCTAAAGGCAATCTATCTTTTGCAGTATTTTGTTCTGTCTCTGGAGGTACACTGGTGGGGATTCCCTCTACTCTTGCTTCCCGTGTCTCTGCAGTTTGTGTTTTGTTGTTCAAAAGTCGAATCGGCTGCCTAAAGAACCTACTATTGGGATGACTTTTATTTTGAAAAGGTCTCGCATGTGGTACATGTTGACGTTCTAACACTGGTACCTTCGCTTCCTTTGCTCCTTCAGAATCTCCATCATTGTTCAAATCAACTCCGTCATCACTACTTGAATATGGTTTCTCGGTTGCAGGGTACGGCGTATCTGTAGAAGTTGAGGTCATTTTAGCTAATGAGGGCGAAGAATCATCACTGTTTCTTGATATAAGTCCAGTTTTGTTCCTTAAATGCCACAAATTAGGTCGTAGTCGACGAATAACTGTGCGATTCGGTTGAGTTCGGCGATACGTGGACAAGCCTCCTTCCCTGGGCATTTGCCTTTCATTTTCTGGCCTGGAATCGTCAAAATTCTCCACTCTTGAGTCATATTCCTCTTTTACATTTGTTTCTGCATTTGTAAGAACTGGAATTTGGGTTGCAGAAGTTGGAGAAGCCAATTTAGTTTGTGACCTTTTTGACGACAAAGAGGTAATTTGAGGACCATTTAAATATTTGATAGACTTTTTAATCGTAGAAACTGGTCTTAACCCTTGAATGATCTGTTGAGCGACTATTTCTGCATTTTCGTCGACACTGGAAGGCTCAGACAGGTGAATGGCAAATGTCGTTACGTTTAATTTGTGAAAAGTGTCGTTCAACAGTCTCTGGAGAGGATGAGTTTGTACTAAGCTGTGATCTTTAGGCACTTCTGAATCTTTGTTTTGTGATGGTTCTTGCTCGCTTCCTTGGGATCCTGATGAGCTTTCAGCTGTTGGGTCTGTCTCGCTCTCTATGCACCCGCTGGTTTTGTCTTTTTGACCTAATCTTCCATGTGTCACCTTAACACGGTTCAGACAGGTCCGCTTTTGCTCTGGAGTGGTCAGACCGGTGCTAGTGTCTCCTTCCTTCAGATTAATTTCCCTGTTTGACTCTAAATCGGTCCCAGATTTGATTGTTTGGTAACTCTCTCTTTTAGGTTGAAAAGTATTTCTGTTGTCTCCAGTAGAGGGCCTGACTTGGATTCTTCGGATCCCTTTTGTAGTGTTGAGTTTGGGTACATTTTCAGGTCTTGGTGTTTCAGGTTGTTCGATATTTTTATAGTTATTTTCGATTGGGAGGTTTAGTTTGTCATCGCTGGAGTGTGTTACAGTCAGAGCTGCCACTAGAATGTTTGCCGAACCTGGAGATATGAGAAAATCAGGATTTGGAGAGGAACAAGGTGAAGGCAGATTAAACAGCCGTTGTTCCATATGTGGGTTTCATCAGTGACTTTACAGCGAGAGGCAGACAGGAGCGACTACTGCTGCTAAAACGTGGGATCTTTGCTGTTTTTTAAGGGCACATAACATGAACATAGTTTTAGTCCAGTAATGAAAGTGTGTGTTCCATATAGATTTTAAAGGCATTATTGTGACAGTAGTAGCAGTAGTGGTAGTAGTAATAGTAGTTAGTAGTAGTGGTAGTAGCAGTAATGGTAGTGGTAGTAGTAGTAGTAGTAGTAGTAGTAGTAGTAGTAGTAGTAGTAGTAATTCTCCTCAGTGTATCTGTAAGTAAAATTTTTGCAGCACTATAATGGTTTGGTTTTAAGTGGACTTGAATTAATTTTACTGGATTTAAAGCAGAACTAAGTAAAATTTTTACCTCATGAAACGTCTTTGCAAGTCACTGTGATGGTTAAATATGTATTTTTGGAGTGTTTGAAGTGAAGTCGTCTCTCTCGCGGGTGTTTTGGTGTGGAAACCCAGCCTTGTAGAAAATGGCAGACTTGATCCAAAAAGAGTTCTCCTGGGAAACCTTGACTTTTTAAAATATTTGGCAACAAAAAGCGCTTTTGTGTCTATTCCCCAACAGTGTATTCTCATAAGGGAGCTGTAGGGGGAACTCGATTGCTCAAAGTTACTTAGTTCTGGGTGAAAGGAGAGATGCGAGGCACTCTTCTTTCACTTAAGTAAGTTTATTTGCCAGTGTTCTTAGTGTTACTTAGTTCCGCTTTAAAATAATCACAAAACAGGAATAAACCAAGACCAAAGTTGAGTTAAATAAGGCCGTAAATAGGACTTGACCGAAGCGAGAGTTTTGAACCAGTTCTAAAACATGATGTGAACTGTCCAGTGGAGAAGAATCCGTGGGACAAGCTCCACTGTTTGAGAACCACTGTGTCTACGTGATGTTGCTCCTGTCTGCTTCTCCAAACTTTGAATTATGGACAGATATTTATAGATGCAGAGAACAGATTCCCTTAATTAAAATAGAACACGTATTAGATCATAATTAGGTCATCATTAAGATGGAAAAACAACTGGTAACAATTACTCCTAAATATCCAATCCATGACACTGCAAAATAAACAGATTCATTAAACTCAAGTCCAGTGTGGAGTCAATCTGTAAATAAATAAAAATAAAACTGTTAAATAATCTAATGCTGCCAAATTACCTACAAAACACAATATTATAACATTCATGCAATTGTAAATTTGATTAAAGGAAAAGGGTTTAAGTCATTAGTTTTACAGTGGAGCCCTGGTGTTTTAAATATCCTGAGTTTTACAATGCAGCTATTTTAAGGGAGTACTTTTATATGAAGTGTTGGGTATGATGGAATCTGCAGATGCTCACCACTCTATGCAGAAACCTCAGACTGAAAAAAGTCTGTCACTGTTCACAGTTTGAGGTGGCGAGGTTGAGTTTGTCATAACAGAGTTTAAGCCAGAGTTTGAGCAGTGTTTCCCAATCAGAGGTACACAGACGGTTCTTTGGAGAACACCTCTAGTTTATCACGTTCTCTGTCTAAATTGGAATCTACCATGTCCAAACCATTCAGGTGTTTGCACTCACTATTTTGGTTTATCTGAGCTGAAAATAAAACTTTGCATCATTGCTGTTTTTAAATTTTTTGTTGGAATATCTGTAATTTGTTTCGTGCCATTTTGGTCTTTTGTTCTTGGTTTGGACACACATGAAATGGTACCTCCTATGCCTTAACCATTCAGGTGTTCAGATTCACATGTCTAACAGCTATATTAACTACTATTTATCTTTGGGCATTTTTAGATCACATTCTCCCAACCTTGTTGGTCTCGCCCCCATGATAAAAAACAAACAAACAAACAAATAAACATAAAATAAAACTTCAGTACTGTATTTTGATGTCTGTTTTGGTGTCTTAAATGTCCAAACCATTCAGGTGTTCAGACCTTACCGGGCGTGGCGTGTGTTGTCACCGGCTCGCTCTGGCTTCTCCCCTTTTCAGCCACCAGAGTGATGTCATACCTAAGCCCTGCCTCCAGCTGCGTGATGTGGGCAGAGCTGGTGCCGGGTTCAAAGGTCAACTCCTGGCTCCTCCCCGCTCCGTCACCGCGGGAGACAGTGAGGCGGTACCGGTCGATGTCAGACTGTGAAGGTTCCCATTGGATGACGGCAGAGGAAGTGGAAGTCTTTACCACGCGGAGGTCAGAGGGGCCAGAGGGCACTGAGGGACAGGTTTGGTCAATTTAGAGTTTTGTCTAGTTGTATAACAATAAAATCAAACAAACAAGATTTAAACTGAAATCTCCACATCTTACATATTGACTTTATTCTGCCTCACCCATTTTTACCTAAATGCTACAGCGCTTTCTTTGTGGTTGTAGTTAAGTAGAAATTTCAATGGAGAATTTGAGATAAGTTTTGCCACTAAACTATGATATAAAATCTGGGGGCTTTATTTATAAACCCTCTCCTACATCTGACCCAAACTTCTGACCCTCTCCTACAGCTGACCCACACGCCTGACCCTCTCCTACAATTGACTGACACACCTGACCCTCTCCTAAAGCTGACCCAAACTTCTGACCCTCTCCTACAGTTGACCCAAATGTCTGGACCTCTCCTACAGCCGACCCAAACTTCTGACCCTCTCCTACAGCTGACCCGCATGTCCGACCCTCTCGGACATGTGAGACACTCTCCTAGAGCTGACGCAAACTTCTGACCCTCTACTACAGCTGATCCACACGCCCGAGCCTCTCCTACAGCTGACTCGCACACCCAACCTTCTCCTACAGCTGACCCGCATGTCCGACCCTGTTGTACAGCTGACCCAAACGTCTGACCCTCTCCTCCAGCTGACCCACTCCTCTGGCCCTTTCCTACAGCTGACCTGCACTTCCAACCATCTCCTACAGCTGACCCAAGCTTCTGACCCTCTCCTAAAGCTGACTCACATGCCTGGCCCTCTCCTACGGCTGATCCGCGTGTCTGACCCTCTCCTACAGCTGACCCACATGTCTGACCCTCTCCTACAGCTGACCTGCACACCCGACCCTCTCCTACAGCTGACCCACATGTCTGACCCTGTTGTACAGCTGATCCAAACGTCTGACCCTCTCCTCCAGCTGACCCACTCGTCTAAACATCTCCTACAGTTGAGCCAACCATCTGACCCTCTCCTACAGCTGACCCACTTATCTGACCCTCTCTTACAGCTGACCTATACGCCCAACCCTCTCCTAAAGCTGACCCAAACTTCTGACCCTCTGCTACAGTTGACCCACATGCCTGACCCTCTCGTACAGCTGACCCGCATGTCTGACTGTCTCCTACAGCTGGCCCACATGTCTGGGCCTCTCCTACAGCTGACCCAAACTTCTGACCCTCTAGAGCTGACCCACACACCCAACCCTCTTCTAGAGCTGACCCGCAGGTCTGACGCTCTCTTACAGCTGACCCACAGGTCTGACCCTCTCCTACAGCTGACCCAAACGTCTGACCCTCTCCTACAGCTGACACAAACATCTGACCCTCTCCTACAGCTGACCCACTCGTCTGACCCTCTCCTACAGCTGACACAAACATCTGACCCTCTCCTACAGCTGACCCACTCGTCTGACCCTCTCCTACAGCTGACACAAACATCTGACCCTCTCCTACAGCTGACCCACTCGTCTGACCCTCTTCCACAGCTGACCCGCGCAGCTGACTGTACAAAAAAATGTTTGTTCTTCTTTAGTTTTTGACATATTCACAATTGTTTCATAGGTCAAACTGGAGTCACTCAGCCCCGAGGAAGCTTAAAAATCCTCCCAATTGGCCCAAAATGGTGCCAATAGTTTGTACTTAATTTGTGCTGTAAAATTTGTATTTTATATTATGATTCTGTGGTTGACTGTTTTCGTTTGTGCTATCATATTTCTAAAATTATTAATAAATATATATGCGGCAATTATATGACGTCATTTAGGACCAGCTGACGGCAGCGGGTTTAACAAAACTACTGAAAAAAAGTGATCTTAGGTGGTTGAAAAGTGTGTCTCAGCCTCTAATGACTTGCTTTTGATTCATATTTTATATCATAATGATTTTTAATATTTATTTTATATTTTGGTGTAATAACGAGTCGTGTGTATATCCTGTTTAATAAGCCATCTGCTTATCAACAGTTCTTTATTGTAACACTCACCAACTATATAAATTTCAGATCACAGCATTGATGCTTGAGATTGTGGCAGATTTGGCAGCTTCTATAGAAAAAGCCACTCTTCAAAATAATTGTTTACAGACTTTTGCAGGACTAAACATGAGGCTCCATGATCGTTTTCAAGGCACAACAATTTCGACAACAATCTTTTTTAATGCAAATAAAAGTATTTAAGTCATTAGAGACTGAGAGACACTTTTTCCACCCGGAAATCACTTTTTTTCAGTCGTTTTTTCTAAACCTGCTGCCGTCAGCTGCTCCTAAATGATGTCATATAATTGCCGCAAAAATAATAATTAATAATATTAGAAATATGCTCGCACAAGCGAAAATAGCCACAGCACAAAGCAGCACAAATGAAATAGAAAGGATTCATATAGTTTTCTGCTGTTTTCGAGCGCTGTTTAACATTTTGGGAGGCTGGGTGACGTCGGCTGAAAGTAAAGTTGCTAATATCGTAAGAACCATAAAAGCACAAACACAATTTTTACAGCACAAACGAAACACAAATGACTGACAGTTTTTGTTTGGTGTGTGTTTGATGAGGGCAACTTCACGGAGGTGTCCACTGCTCATCTCCCTTTAGACACACACGAACACGTGCACGCACATGCACAAACACAAACACGCACACACATGTACACATACACACACACATGCACACGCAAGCACACACACACATGCACAAACACACATGCACACACAAGCGCATGCACACACACACATGCACTCACATGCGCACAAACACACATGCACACACAAGCGCATGCACACACACACATGCACAAACACACATGCACACACAAGCGCATGCACACACACACATGCACTCACATGCGCACACATGCACACACACATGCACACGCATGCACACACACATGCACAAACACACATGCACATACACACGCAAGCACATGCACACACACACACACACACACACACATGCGCACACATGCACAGGCACACACAGGCACATGCACTCGCACATGCACACGCACGCACATGCACGCACATGGAGACACATGCACAAGCACTCACATGTGCACACATGCACATGCAAACACACACGCGCATGCACACACACAACCTGCGGCCCTCCGTGTGCGTGTGGCTACAGCGGGGCACAAACTAAACACATATTGGACGTGTGCCCCCCGTCCACATATGCACTTGCGACACTGACACTGACACTCAGGGTCAGCTCTGGACATAGGTGAACCAGGCGATGGCCTAGGGCACAATCTGGTGGAGACAGTACCAAATTGGAGTCATACAAAAAATAAAAATACATTTAAAAAATAAATACTTTGAAATACAGTTGTTCCACTTGCATTAATCTTATTAATTATTCTTAACGACTTCTCTCAAAAAGCATTTAGGAATAAGTAAAATAAGTAAGATTCTGGTTTGGCCTAGAGAGGCGCGCCAAACGCTGCCCTGTTTACCATGTGCAATGACATAATACATCTGACTGAGTCTAATCATCAAGAGCATATAGCACCAAAGCAAAGACTCTGGAAATAGTTTCTTTATTTTTTGCCTATCTGCCTCTTATTCACAGAGTTACAAGCACAAACAGCTGATCAACTAATACGTCTATAGATTCAATAGCACAAAAACCGCAACAAAGCAACATAAACATAAGGCCATGAGTCTGAACAAAAGTTTTAGACTGGACGGTGACTGTTGTCTGCAGTGTTCATTCACTTGACTGCAGTTCAGGGGCACTGCGCTCAGTGCACTGGAGAGGAGGGGCACAGCACAGGGAGGCAGCGGAGAGCTGGGGCCCCACTGGGAACCACAGAGATTTGGACACAAGTGACATGGACCAAGTGTAAAATACAGGTTAGCCCCAACTGGTGCTTATAATAACTAATGCCCACTTTGAATCTTGGAGAAAAGAACCCAAAAAGCATAATGAATAGAAAGAAAATAACAACTAAATCTCGCCTAGGCCAGCCCTGCATATGCTCAAACCTCCATTTTTGTGATATGAGGAGTAAACTCTTTGGTGTGTTTCACACTCTTGTAGGCGCTCCAAAATATTGGTTATCTCAATAAAGCACATATTTTTTTTTAAGTGTTAATGACAAGTTACTGTGTTACAATGTTTTTTCAGAGAAGCAGAGTTCACTTTTTCTCCGTGCAAGTCCCACGTGTTTACGCGGCAAATGTAATTCAGAACTCATTTTACATTGTCCTATTATGGTGAAATGGAGGGGGTGTGATGTGAGGTGGGATCATGGGTGCAGATTTCTGCTGCAGATCCCAAACTTTGAGAGGACAGTGTGTGAGGGAGTGCTCTGGAGGGTTGTATAAATCCCAGTATTTTTTCATGTACGTGAAATCTATCTTTTGTCTGTACAAACTCTATCAAGTAGATTTTGATGCACTCTTATAATAATATAAATGAAGCCCCAACTCGGGATTGTGATGTCACACCTCATAGAATGTTCAATGAGCCTAATGTTAAACCAGTGGAGATTTGAAGATGCTAAATACTAGCATTAGCGTTCATTCAAAGGTTTTCTGCCACTATAGAGTCACAGATGTATTTACCAGCAGTGACTCTGGGTTTATCGAGTTGTTCCACCGCACTTTCGTTTACTTATTAACATTGTTTTGGCTCATATATGTCTATGAGAGTTTTGCACTACTGTTGCAAACATGGCAGATTTCCATAGTAACGGCCATTTTCTTGAGTAGAGTAAAGTAGAGAGTTCTTGAGTAGAATTCTACACTCACAACATGTCCGCTGGAACTAGACAGTCTTTACTATTAGCATCACTCCCCCGGAGAATGTTGCCAACATCGAAACGACCATACTCACATGTGTTGAAGCGTGCAGAGTTTGGGGCTCCTCTGCTCTCTCCCATTCGTCCAGTCACTGTGACGCTGTAGCTCTGCCCTGAGGCCAGTCCACTCTGAGTGAAGGAGGAGACAGAGCCCGGGACTTCTGCCTCCACCTCTGACCCATCCTTCTGTAAACAACAACAACAACATGGAACATTTAAAGTAAACAGCTAAACTCCGCCCACAACCATATTTCAAATAGAGCTGCTAAACTGGGCAGTACCTGGAGCACTAAAGGGGAGAGGGGGGAGGAGGAGAGTGAAGGAGGAGACAGAGCCCGGGACTTCTGCCTCCACCTCTGACCCATCCTTCTGTAAACAACAACAACAACATGGAACATTTAAAGTAAACAGCTAAACTCCGCCCACAACCATATTTCAAATAGAGCTGCTAAACTGGGCAGTACCTGGAGCACTAAAGGGGAGAGTGAGGGAGGAGGAGGGGTGAAGTCTGGAGGAGTAAAGGGAAGAGTGAGGAGGAGGAGGAGGGGTGAAGTCTGGAGGAGTAAAGGGGAGAGTGAGGAGGAGGAGGGGCTGGGTCTGGAGGTGTAAAGAGGAGATGGGTCTGAAGGACTAAAGGTTAGAGGGCAGGAGGGGCGGAGTCTGGAGAACTAAAGGGGGAGCGGGGGATGTAGGAAAAGAGTGAAATACATGTGTGCGCCTTTTAGCCACACACATTAAACATACTGCAGGTAATTCCAGTGGCTGACTGCACCATCAGGCCAAGTTATAAGTCAGATCTTCTAGGCAAAGACATAACATGTCCTCCGAGTCAAGAGGTGGCAGGCCCTCCACCAGAAAGTTATGTAGTGCATTTTTTATTTTTCCCATCCATTTTGATACATTTTGAAGCAATTTGCCTTAAGGATCACAGAAGAGTGTTTAAGTCTAAATTGGTGAGACAAAGAGTTGCGGAGACAGAGGCAGCAGATTTGACATATGGAGAATATTAGTCATTAAGAACCTAGTCCTGATCATTTGGAGTTGATCTGCTGCTTCTTTATCAGAGGCTGAAATAAAGTCTGGCTCAAGTGGAAAGTGTTTGGGGCTTTCCCTTCATAAACAGCAGAGGGCGCCTGGAGCTGACTCAGACCCACACATGCCTGTGAGTCTCAGGTGTGATTAAACCAGGCTCAGAGTCAAACTGTACTGTGGACTTTCTGTAGCCACAGCTGCCCTGGGGCAGACTGACCAACCAAACCAAACAGGCACGTGAACAAAAGTCAGTGAGGATAAAATAAATGCTTATTAAAGTATGTATAGAGTAAATCCAGAGAGTATGCTTACAGCAGTGTGAAAAAATCCTTATGAATGTATCATTATATGAGCATAATAACAGACCACACAATAGAGGCCTCTAAGGGCCTGGGCCCAGAGCAGCTGCTCTGCCTGATGTTACTGAGTGTCACCAAATGCAACATTTACACTGCTTCATTCTTCAGTGCAGCAGCAGGGGGCGTGACCCTGTGCTCCCTGCAGCACAGAGGGTTTGTCCTGTTTCTGATGTGAAACGGCTTTTGTTTTGTGAATGAATGAGCAGCTATTCCCCAGAGCTGGGCTTTGGTCCGTTTCCTTGACAACAACACTAAATATTAGTAATATATTCACAATAACCTTTAAATCGTCTCAAAGTCCAGACAGTGAAACAGGATGAAGAAATAAGGTCAAAGAGGTTGTGAGTTAGACTCCGGATCTCTCTGAGTGGAGTGTGCATGTTCTTCCTGTGTTGTCCTGTCTCATCCTCTCAGAGAGGAGGTTGTGGGTTAGACTCCTGATCTCTGAGTGGAGTGTGCATGTCTTCTCTCTCTCTTTCTCTCTCTCTGTTCATGTTTCTGTTGTTTTTTCCTGGGCGATCCAGCTGTGTTGAGGAGCTGAAGTCATCCCTTTGGCCGACGCCATGTTTGTGACACTGTTTACTCGTCTCCGTGACAACAGCCCTCATCTTCATCGTCGTCACATCTGTCCCTAAGGCGGCCATCTTTCTGCCCCCTTTCTGGTCCAGACTCAGTCCAGACCTGGGACTGGTTTAGATCCAGTTTGGTCTTAGTTGGTTTATTTCCAGTCAAGTCGTGTCCATGGTTTTTTTGTTTGTTGTTGCTATGCTGAAGACACTGCCAAGTTGAAATCTTTTACATTCTCTCACACAGTTCTGGTTTTGACATAGTTTTTTTTTTTTTTTTTTTTAATTAACCCAGGGCTATTGTCTTTTTAACTTAACTCATATTTTTTATAGCTCATCTTTTATTGGAACCATATTTCTTTTTGTTGTATTTATAAAGAGACATAGATAGTTTGGAAGTCAGGAAGTTTGACTGCCCTCTATATCAGCTGCAATCACTGGTGCATACGTGATATTTGTAAAGACTTTTCAGCTGCTCAGATCTTTACTGTCATGTGTGTCCCTCCACAGCACAGAGAGGTTTGCCTCCATAGCATAGAGATTTGTGGCACATGCTGATGAGGTGTGTAACAACCTTTCAGCTGTTCAGATCACACTTATGTCTTTCCTTTCACAGCACAGTGAGTTTTGGCACAGCTCTGACTTATAGTTGCTGTATGTGCATTATAGACTGTATAAAGAAGTGGACTACGGGAGTGTAAAGTCACCCAGCCTGGAGCTGAGTTTCATATTTGGAAATCCAACCACAAGTTGCATAGCAACCAAGACTGCGAGTATCATAGCAACCAAAGAGCCAATCAGGAGCGAGGCTATTGAACGCCCGCACCACTGGTTTGGCGGGAAGTGGGCGCTTAGCAACACTATCAACCAAATCTATTGCTAATGACAAAATAGTGAAATAAAAAACCCAGGATTATGTAGAGTGGGTTAATACGAACATTTAATGGTCAAAATGATGAGCCTGACAGCAGCAGTTACAGAGAGAGGGGCAACGATTTTTCAAAAGAAAGTGAATTGGAGCCAGAGTTAAGCTAAATCGTGCCCATGCTCATTTCCTACTTGGAACGTGGCGACTAGTGGGCCAGCTATGTCCATTTAGATATACAGTTTCTCATGTGTATAGAGCTTTCAGCTGTTCAGTGAGCTTTGGCACTGCTCCTTCTGAATGATGAGTGTTTAATGTGAGTTCAAACAAACAGCAAGTCCATAATCCGTCTCCAAGTTTAGTCTAAACGCTTCACTGTTTGTGTTCTCGCGTCAACACTGTCCTCTGCTGGCACGTCACATGACCACCGCACTCGCAGCTCATTGGTCCATTCAAAAGCATTATGGCATCCAGTGAAGTTTTCTAATGAGCAGGACTTTATTTATTAGATACAAACGTTTAGATGTTTCCACAGCATTCTATTAGCTCACAAATCAACAGTTTTGGCTTCTTTATTTTTCTCTTGCAGAACTGGCAAAAATGCAATGAGTTTGAGCACCTCATAATGGTGATTTAAGGATAATTGAAAGTGCATTTGACAGGTTAGATGACTAATTTCTCTAAAACATAGTTAACATTGTTCTATTTTAATATTTAGTCTTTTATAGTTGTAGTTTTGTTGAAGTTTATAATTGTACTTCCTGGTTGCACACGGGCAGCAAATGTGACATATACAGAGGTATTTCCATTACTGTTACCTAGCAACCATAATGTTAATAAAAAAGTTACACTTAGGACCCTAAATGTCCACTTACAAGAACAGCTGTAGAATCATCAGTGATTAATATTTAACTAAATCCAAAGATCTATCACTGCTCTAATCAAAAATACAAAATTTATAAAAATCATCAGGATTTCATCGCCTTCATTGCCTGTTTGAAAACTTGGATTTCGCATGTAGTGTAATGTTAGGCCTCTAAAATTGAGATATCGTCCAGAAAACTGAAGCCAGGTTATAATGGGGTACATTTTTACATGTGCCTTAGGCAGCTTCAACTTTGTCTAAATTTGAAATTTGTGGCATTTTTAGTTTTTGTGTAGCATCAGTTTAAAATCAGTTCTGAGGCGTCCTTCCTATTGTTTATAACTGGGCTTCTGAAAGTGATCTTTATTTCTAAATCTTTTAATAATAATAAAAAATAAACAAATTTCCATTTATGCTTGGTTTCTTTCTTGAGAAAACAAGTTAAATTTATCATTTTACAGTTTATGACTAAAATCTGCCTTTTACCCATTACTGGCATACGTTTGAAATTTTGGCTATTTTCCCATTGATTATATTAGGCCCTTTGGAGTCGAGCCTGTCACAGGTGACAGAAAAATGCTGTGCACTTTAACTGGACATATCTCTCTGCGCCCACAACAGATGGACATGTGCTGTTTTCTTTACTGAAAACTAGAGACTTCAGGCTTTCAGACAGGCCCTCCACAGCTCTCTAGGATTAACATAAGCTTTGTTGTAAGGAGTCAAAGTTACATAAAATTAAATGGGCCATTCTCATCAATGACGAGAGACACAAGTTTTACATAACAGCTCACATCTTCAACACGGTATAAGATAGCCATTTATTGTTTTCTGGCCCTGAGTCTTGAGACTTCAAGCTTTCAAATGATCCCTTGCTTGTTTAGCTACTCCATCCATGGGCTTTGTAACAGACGGAGGAAATCAGGAAAGGGAAATTATTACTCTGGACTCTTATTTTTACATTTCTTTGCAACAACAATAAAACAAACATATTTTTTTTAATAATAATTGTTTTTATTGTTGACATTTGTAATTTTTACCATTTTTGCCAGTTTCAACTTTTTTTTCATTGCTTGTGGAGTCCGTGCTTAAATGGAAGAAAATGGATGGATGAAATTCATGTTTTTCCCACATACATACATACATACATACAC
>JACM01049898.1:0-11497 GCA_000787095.1 Periophthalmodon schlosseri | reverse complement strand
ACACACATACATATATACACACACATAATTACAATTCAAAAATCACAATAAGACATTACACACAACATCATAACAAGACCAAAAATGCTTCACCCTCTGTAAAGAACTGCCTAATACAACTACACAACACTAGACTTCACTCTCTTCCACACAGTTTTTCCACTTCCTCTTGTGTGTTCTGTGACTTTTTTCTGCAGCACGCATTGCAATGAGCTCACTGAAGCAAAAGGCAAACTGATGAAACCGCGCTCCCAATCCCACTTCATTTCTTATTGCATTATGCATTTGAGGGGGGCTCTGACAGATGTTATAGCCATGATGCCGTGATAAAACGCAAGCAATCCTCATTGACAGGCAGAAATAGATTAGGATACAAATCATTTTATTACGCGACGACAACCTTGGCATGCCAATTCTGGACTTTTTTATTTTTTCCATTTTGTATTTATTTATTTTTTTTTATCTGGGATTCTGCTTCCTTATTCATGAACCAAAACAACAGCATATAGAAAATGAATTGTGGAAGGCACTCCAGAACTGACCTGGAATAACACCAACCAGACAAAGCTATATATTCTTCACAAATTGTCCGTCACCTATTCCTCTGAGCTTTTCGTAAAAATAAAAATTCAAAAATAAATATATAAATTGCACATTATGCAACCGACCCGCGCCAAATTCATGACTGGGGCTGCTGGGCTGGCTATGAAATTGAAATCAAATAATATGACTGAGCCGTGTCAAAATGTAATCTCCCGCAGAATTGAATGTTGGAATTGAGCGAGTGCCCAAGGTCCTGGAAGATAATTAAAAAGGAAAGGGGAATGGGGGGACGAGGAAGTGCACGGAAACACAGCTAAGGACCAAGAAAATGGAACTGCGAATAAACAAAAGCCCCATTCCCACCAGCGTGCTATAATGCATTCAGGTTTGGGCACGGGTTGGCGAGGAAGACCCTGAAATTGCCTGCAGAGTGTGTGCCTGGGTAGAGATAATAATGTTAGCAAGGTAAATTGTTACATCATACCAGGGCAAAAATATTCCCAAGTAAGATAAAAAGTTACTCAAAATGTAGCTGTTAGCTAATCTTTCAAAGTCATCTTTTTTTAAACTGACAGACAAGGAGCATCCTCATTAATAGGTTTGTTATCTACTTTTTTACCATCAAGTCAGAGTGAACTCTCTCACCTGTCTCACCCCTCTCACCTCTCTCACCCCTCTCACCCGTCTCACCCGTCTCACCCTCTCACCTTCAAGTCAGAGTGAACTCTCTCACCTGTCTCACCCCTCTCACCTGTCTCACCCCTCTCACCCCTCTCACGTCAACTCTGCCTACCACCACATTTCAAACAGAACTGCTAAACTGGGCAGTACCTGGAGGACTAAAGGGGAGAGTGAGGGGAAGGAGGGGCTCTGCCCCTGCAGCCAGGTGTTTGAAACACCTGGCTGTCAGGGCAATCCTGTGTCACATAGAACTTGAAGTGGCCAAGCTCAGTTTTTGAACATAAAGCTGCAAATGTACCTATTTTTCCAGAAAATGGCTAGGGGAACAATAAACGTTGATTTTGTGTCCCACTTTATGTCTTAAGACTGCTACTGTGATATTGGTCTTTACAAGAAAATATTTTTCCTTAATATTATTGCCCTCCAAAGGATAAGGGGCAAGGTCTCATGCCAAAATGCAACAGGAAGTCTTGTGCAGATTTCTTAATTATCATCACCATTACATTTACTATGAGGTTGTTTCCAGACTCTTTTGTCCAGAGGGCTGTTACTCTCCTCAGACTGCCCAGACACAGGATCTGCAAACCCTACCTGACGAGTCCTCCAGGTAAGCACTGTGTCATTTTTATTTATTCTGGTATTTTCAAAAAATTACATTGATTGATTGATTGATTGACACAACAGGAAATAGAAAGCACATATAACATTTACAGAAAGAGAAAGTTGCGCAACAATCCCCAAACTGCACTACAAAAACACCATGAATTATTGAAGCAACATCTGAGCTCAATGTTAGACTAAAGCATTTCCATTTAGTTCTGTTTTTGGACTGAAATAAAAGTTTTGCTTGGGTCCCAAGTGAAAGCAGAACAATTATAATTTGCTTTCCTTTATCACAATACACCAGCTGTCAATGCGCGGCTTGTTTCACTGATTGCACCTCTCCATAATCATTTTTCACGTTAGATTGGTTTCAGACATGGTTCGTCTGATGAGCGCACTAAAAACTACTGACATGAATCATAAATATGGGTGCGCTAATGCTTCGGATAAAGACGACAAAACAATTCACTTTGAGAGAAATGACATCCCATTTTCCTCTATATCGCTTTGACTGATGAGCGGGCCACTCATTTAATCTTCTAGATGATGATAAAAAATACATAGCCCGCGCTCACGTTAACTGGGAAGAACGCTCTGAAAGCTATTAACCTGAAATTACTCCCCGGGTTGGGTGCGGAGGGAGCGGATTTCAGTGCAAACACAAGAGGTTGCACTCTCCGAACAACTTTTACAGGGCGCTGATGAAATACCCAGCTATTAAAATATTAAACATGGCCACGTTCAACTGCGTATGCAAGTTTATCCTGTGTAATCAATATTTTTCACAGGGCTGGTTGATCTTGTGTCTGTTCCATTCGCATTTTCTGGAGTTCTGCTGAGAACAGGAAGACATCTTAAGTTCAAACAAGATGCGAGCTCCATGGATGTTCAGAATCTTACAAATGAGTAAACAGTAGTTGGTGGCGGCCAGCTAAGATGCCCACTGTGTCAGGAGAAGATTCCGTTTTCATATGCCTTTGTAGTCTTGTAACATAACAAAATGCAGAAATAGAATCTATTATTTTGTCCAGGCAGTGAAGAATACAACAGTTTGTAAAGACATGTGGTCTTGGTACTTGTTTGCTCTTCCAGAGTTCAGATGGGCTTGATTGAAAGGTGGATTAAGCAATCAGGAACAAGGATAGTCTGTTGGTATCAAAACATGCTGCTTCTGAGGGGGAACTAAAAAAAGAAACCTATAGAGGACTGAAAAACATTGAAGATTTCTGACAACCGACTGAAATAAAAAAATGTGACATGGCTCTGCCTGAGTTTGGCCTGAAATGCAGTGAGGAGGTGGGGACCAGACAGTGAGGTCTGTATTGAGGAGGTGGGGACCAGACAGTGAACTCTGTATTGAGGAGGTGGGGACCAGACAGTGAACTCTGTATTGAGGAGGTGGGGACCAGACAGTGAACTCTGTATTGAGGAGGTGGGGACCAGACAGTGAGCTCTGTATTGAGGAGGTGGCGACCGGACAGTGAGGTTTGTATACACAGAAGGAACCAGTCTTGATCCCATGTTTATTTTCACCCCCTATGAATGACATTGAGTATTTATTTTTATTCCATTTTAACAAATACACATGCAATCAACATCCACACGACACGAGACGGTATTCTGACATAATATATATTCAGAAAACAATACCCAATATAAATGTAACTAATATGTTTCCTTTTTTGAATGTAGAATGGTGCTAAAAATAAAAACATAAAATTAATAATATTTCATTCCAAGACAGTGCCAGAGGATGATCCATTTTAAACCTAAAAAGCATAACATGATCACAAGCTCCATGGCGTATTCAGCCTGGTCGCAAAAAGATGTCTCACACCATCATGAAATAAAATATACAACTGCAATAAAATGTAATCTATGGTTTATCTATAATCAGAACTGTGTACGACCTCCCTCCTCCATCCTGGTGAGCTTACTAGTGGCCTCTCCAGGTACTGCACCTCCCGGGAGCTCCAGCCCAGAAAGAATTCTCCCATAGAGCACAATGTATCATTTGTGAAATCAAACTTGTTGAATTTGATTGGCAGGGACCTTCAGCTTTCACAAAGGTTGGCTTTTGAAGGGATTCTTCTCTATTTTCACAACATGAACTTTTAGATGCTTTGAGGATTTAAAAAAACTTTTAAGTTAGGTTTAAAAGATTTAGCCTAGCCCTGCTCCAGTGGTGGAAGAAGCACTCAGTTTTGTTACTTAAGTAAAAGTGCAAATACTGGAGCAAAAGAATAATCAAGTAGATTTTTTTCATGTGATTTTTAATAAAATAATTAAAGTAAAATAATTAAAGTACCTGTTTAAAAATGTACTTAAAATGATAAAGATTTGTGCTGAATTTTGCTCAGTAGAAACAATTTAATCAATTGTTTTTCCTGACTGTTTTTATTTGTACATTTGTGCTTGCTCTAACTATAAACTTGATTAAAAAATAATAAACCCCTCAGCCTTTTCTGCAGGTCTCAAACAATAATAAATAAAATACTTTTAAAAATACTTTTACTTTTCAGTCCAGTTAGAGTAGAATGTACGGATACCTGCTCTCAAATGTAGTGAAGTAAAAAAGTAAAAAGTATCCACTTTAAAATGTACTTGTAAAGTACAGATACCTAAAATTTGTACTTAAGTACAATACTACTAGTAAAAGTAATACTACTTTTACTTTGTTACATTCCACCACTGCCCTATCCTAAGCTTGTGCTAGCCCCGTTCTAGCCACCATTGCTCTGATTGGTCAGAACTGATCACATGGTGCACGTTTCTGTCGTCACGTGGTGGGTGCTGGGCAAGTATTTAGGAAGTAATGTGGAAGAAAAAAATCATATTTGGCCACATGCACCAATGTGCACAGGTCAGTGCACACTGGTGCAGATCTTATTATACTTCCATGGCTCCAACCCAAATTTTGGTTTTGCAACATGACATCACCATGTATGTGGAGGCAGCAGTGCCGGTTCCCACTGGAACACATACAGTGTCTCAGTGACCCTCATCGTCCGCTCCACTCACAATAACACATGAGACTTTCAAGTTTCACATTGCCGTAAAAATCTGATCCAGCCCAGATGAAAAAAGCACTCAGCCAAAGTCATCCTTTGTATGTGACAAACTTCCCTGGTTCCTTTAACTGTCAATGTTTTAGCTGAGTCTTTTAGCTTGTTATTACGCAACACTACTTTATGCACAGTGGCAATGACAGCATATGCCTAAAAATACACCGGGGGCATAGTCAAGCCTTTCTGCTGGCCTATATCTGCTTTTGACAGTGTACAGCGGAGAGGTGGGAGCAGCAGTTCTTAACCCGGCAGAGCTGTGGGGAGACAAGGTGGACATGAGAGCGCGGGCAGGGTGCTGAGGTGCTGACAGGTGCTGACAGGTGCCCTCCGGCGGTGTCTCTCTGGCTCTCCCTCTCATACACTTATACTGGGTCTGAGACTGTACATGCTGAAGTCTGCGGTGAGGAGCAGGGGAGACAGAACAGGTGGGGTTGTTGGGTAGATGCTCAATGCGGGAACAGTTTTGTCTTATCAAATGAAAAAACTTTTGTAACTAGCCCTGAGAGGAGGTTGTTGTTGAGATACTGGGCTGTGCAAAATAAATTGCATTGAGTAGAGACTGGAGAAGACAATAAAAAGGCGAAGTTTCATGTTTTTGAAAAATCTTTTGTGTCTGTAACTATAATCCATCAGGATGGCCTCGAGCAGAACCGCATCATCTGAGACAAAAGTAGATTTATATTTACAGGCTTTTTGTAATGTATCGATTAATTGACAAATAAATAAACACATAATATTAAATATTAAGAATACTTCTTTAGAAAAAATAAATAAATCTTAACTTAACAGGTGCTGTACCGGATTTTTACCGTCTTAAAAACCTAAAACACAATGGGTCCATTTTAAACAGTATATTTGGAACGCATATGTTTCTAAGCGCTTTTCACAACTCTCAGTGAGAACAGTGCGAAGTTTTGCCGTGACAGTAAAGCTAACAACAACTAGCATGCTAACATGCACTTCCTGATCATTGGACAATAAAAAGTTTTACATTTAGATGCAGAGTGTGCACAGTGGACCTATTTTGACCTAAAGAGCTGCTGATACGATATATCTTTGTACTGGGGCAAGACACATTTTGCTTGAATATGTGGTGAAAAGTTGGGTACCGGCCTGTCGATCTACATCACTTGTCAACACTGTCATTTTTAGGCAGTTGCAGTTGAGGTTCTGACTTGTCATATACTGCTGTACTGTACTCACTGAAGTCCCCGGTGAGAAAGAGGGCCTCTGCAGCAGGGGCCCACTCCCTGAACCACAGGCTGTTGTCAGGCAGACGCTGCACCCCGAAGCTCCGGTAGCTGCGAGTGAACTGGTCAAAGCCGCCCTCCGCCTCCTCCAAGAGCTGCAGATGCTTCTGGAACAGCTCATACCTGCAACACACAGGCAGGACGTCAAATGCCAATGCCAGAAAGTACAATTAAAGGTCCACTATGGAACTTTTCTGGTAGCTGCCTCAGTGCCTGTTTGTCTCCCCGGAGGTGTAATCGCTTCATCTGAAAGGGTTCACCATATCCATCTTGCACTTAGTCAGGTACAAAGGTTTTAATTGTTCAAATATACCTTGAAAACAGGCATTCTTGCAGTGAGTGGTGTCGCCTCACCACAGATCTGACCTGTAACTGGGCCTGTTGGTGTCACATGCTTGTCTCCTTGAAGATAGAGAAGTGCAATGCCATACTGAAAAATATTCCAGGCAAAGCAACAACATCTCCATAGAGACAAGCAAGTGGCAGACCCATAAAAGTTACATAGTACACGTTTAAATAAGAAAACTTTTATTCTACATTTATTTATAGTCAAGGTCCTACAGGGTATTAGAAAAACAAGTTAAAAATGGCTGAAAAACATTGGTGTAGAACTTAGATTTGATTTTGATTTGAAATAATCATTTAAAATTCTTTACATTTAACTTTAAAGTCGTGCCACACCACAAGACAGATGCATGAAGCCATTACCATGATAAAGCAGGCTTTACTAGGGCAGGGCCAAACCATATCGCTCATGATATATGGACCGCCTCTAGCTTCAACACTGACTGGGGAGGCCCTGCAGATGCTGAAAACCAGAATACTGACAGAAAAGATTTGAGTGGAAGCATAACTTTTAATGATAACTTTAAAAGCCTGAAACGAGTTAGCAGTAATAAGGGAAAGAATATATCACCAATTATATCAATGTTAAGCCATATTGTCCTGCTCTAGGCCTGACATACACACAGCCATTGCAGGGTTTCAGATGACATCACAACATTCTACTTGCCAAAATTTTTAATACAGATGGGGGGAGGGCAGCTAAAAGGAATGGTTAAAATGCAGATTCTTGTTGTAATACAGTGACATATTTGGTCTAGTCAAAATGAGAAATTACCAGGTTCAACTTTTGGATATTTCATGGCAAAGTACAACGTTATCAGTGGGGATTTCCTGGCTCTTGGCCCTAATCTGGAAGTATAAATGTAACTAATGAATAAAATAGAAATATGGTTTCTTTCATATTTACTGGTGAGGACTGGGTCACCTTGTATTGGGCTTTGAGGTGCTCATTCCCATATGGCTCTATGACTGTGGGCATATCCTGGAGACAAGGGGCTGTCCGATAAATAGAGCTGTGCAGGATGGATTAACTCACTGTGCCATTTATCTGCCCTGAGCTTGAGCCTGAGTCTGCTGTAGTGTTGTCACGATACTAACATTTCAAACTCGATTTCGATACTAAGGAAAAGACTCGATACTCAACACTGATTCCAGTACCACAATGATAAGAAACGGCATTCTTTTTTAGGCAATGTAATGTGATTTTCAACACATGGCCTTATATCTGTGTAATCCCTCAGTGGTCCAGTAGGTTCCATAGTGGTCCATGGGTGTATACTAGTCTATGTGGCTTTATACTTGTTCTGATACAGTTCAAGATCATTCTAAAGCTATTTAGGAAAGGTTCATTTCTGTCCTGTGAATGGGACTTTTTAGTATTGATGCTCAAATGAGTATGTAGTTTCAGTACTAGTTTTAGTATCAATTAGTATCAGATTTTTGATACTTTAGACAGCCCTAGTCTGCTGGAGCCTTCCTGGTGTATGTGTGTGTCCCTCTGGTGGAAGTGCCCTCTCTCTGGCCTGGGAATGCCGCGAGGCTGGCTATCACGGGTTGGGTAAGCTTAGCTAGCTCGTCCATAAGAATACCATATGGTCCAGCTCTATTGAACAAATGTAAAAGCTTAAGGCAAAGAAGTAGTGATAGCATTGTTGTTACTTTCAGGGCTTAATTGTCGAAATGAAGTGAAATGGTTTTAATCTGCTTAATTCTGCATAACAGCAGGCACAAGAACACATTTTGAAGTGCACTATACTGCTACTGAAAATATAATAATAATAATATCAAAACTACTTTTCACCATTGACAAAATAACCCTAAAGCTGTCAAAGAATACTAATTATTATCTAATGAGTCATAGAAGTTACTTATTTGAACATCTACAGCTCAAACCTTATCACACGACAAAAACAAAAAATACTGAAAACTTCCCAATATTGCAAAAAATATGCATGATAAATACTGGAGCTATAAGAGCCCTGCATCTGCCTGCTAAGTGCCCTTAGCATTAGAGCAGATGCAGATGCAGGAGAAGAGTGTTGCCCAGAGACACAACAACAATATGCACATTGAGTCGGTTTAGTGGAGGCACTTCTGAAGCTCCACTTTGAGACTGTAATTATAAACTGTGTAAGATGGTTTTGAGTAGGCCCTGATTTCACATCTGAACGTTACACTGCTTAATATGATCAACAGTCAGTCAGGCCCTGGTCTGGAGGACATGTGCTTTTTCCACTATTTCATATTGAACTATAACATACGTAGAACAACAGTTTGCACCCTGTTAACTGTGAACTGCAATAATGATCTAAAACAATTTAATAATAGAAATGGGTAGGTGAAAACAAATCATCTGAATAATCCTGTATAGTCCTGCATTTCAGACTGCTCAAACATACATGAAAAATACAATTTTGAGTAAACGAATGATGAGGGAGCACCACTGTGGCTAAAAGTTCAGAAAAGTCAATGTGCAAAGTACGTGCTGTCTGTGTAATCCCTCAGTCCTCCAGGTCTGATCCATAGCAAAAGAAAATGTGTCAACTGGACAAAACATTGTAGGAGTGGACGTTTGGCTGCTCATCCAAGTTGCTTCTTCAGTCCTGGTCAAATTACTGGTGGACACTGCCTTATATCTATCTGAAGGGAGGAGCTAGCTAAACTGAAACTCAAAACACCTAGGGCACCACTCTGGACGGCTTCCTGTATTACCACATGACATCACAAGGTGGTTTTTAAACCCCATAAACTTTCATTAGATTCATTTGGATGATTTCAGCTTTGGAATTCCACTCTCTATAAACTTTCATTAGATTCATTTGGATGATTTCAGCTTTGGAATTGCCACTCTCTACTAAACAAAAGGTAAAAGACATCACAAGGTGGAACAGAGCATTTTGAGCTTTGGAGATGTAGACTAATAATAAAGGGTTACTTAAACTTGTATGAATGAAACAAAACACAACTCCAGGTATGTTTTTGAGCATGTAACAGCATTACAACATGGTTTAAAGCTCCCAAGAGTCCATTTTGTGTAATTAAGGACCTTTGATAATTGTGCTTTAACAACAGCATTACAATTTCTTGTTGATCTACATAGCTTGGTATCAATGACTGACAATTTGTCAGTTTTGAAAATATGTGTTTTGAAATGTGTCAAACCATGTTCTTTACACAGACGCTACTCTTCGCTACTTTCTACTCTACATTCTTTGTTTCTGCATTAGGATAGAGGACGAAGCAAGGATTCACATAAGGACACGCAGCAGCATTAATGGGCGTGAAAGTCATGCTTATGATTAGAACAAATGAGAGCAGGAGTGAGACCACAGGGAATACATAGGGCTCATGCTTTGTACATGCGGAGCCGTGTGCACCTCACTGGGGTCTATTGGAGTCAGAGCCAGAGCCCACTGTGCCTTACAATCCAAAGCAGCACATTTACACCATTGATTTTTCATAGTCTGCTGATAACTGCAAACATCCTTCTTAGTTGTACCCTACAACAAAACAGGGTTATTTTTACTCCAGATTAAGGTGATGATCACAGGTGTTTGTCAGAGGACAGCTTGAACCTGGAACTGTAAAATAGTAGGAGAGAAAGTGGGGATTGAATACTGCACTACAACTATTAGAATTTCTGTTTTTATTTAGATTTTGAACTGCTATAATTTTTTTATATTAGAGACAATAAAAATAATAAAAGACACTAAACATTTTGAATTGAGGGAAAAGGGAAAGCATACATCCAGGTTTGACGAGGTAATAACAATGGCATGTGTTCTTTTTATCTTCTTCTGGGCTGGAAAATTTAGAAAGAACATAAAAATAAATAATAATTGTGAGATTCCACTTTTTTCCTTTAATTTCCTTATCTTATTGATTGATTGATTGATGTATTTATTGATGCATTTATTTATTTTAATATACACCCTTTTCTCCTTCCTTCTCTCTCCTTCCGCAACCCCTTTGTTTCTTTTGTTAACTGTTTTTTTTTGCCAGATAGTCAGTACAGCTAATGGCAGTGGGCCTTGTTCCTGATCACACCTTGACCCTGAGAGGAGGTGCTGATCAGGATGGCTCGATCGTCATGGAGGTAATGGACTGCTATCCTTCGATTATATCACCATTCATGTAAAACATAATTTGCATAATAATTTGGAACACGGTGTAGGTTAAGAGTCATAAAAGGTAAATTTTTTTGTTCTCCAGAGAAACTCATGGATGGTATTGCGTCTCAGGGCTCTTTGGGTCAGTGAAATCAATCTCAGACGTCTGTGCCAATTAATTTGCCAGGTAAGTCCAATTAAAGGAAAAACTACTTAAGAAGGACGTTCCACATTATTAAGCAGACCACCATTTACAAGCAATATGGGAAAGAAAAAGAATCTCTCTAGTGCCGAAAAGTGTGAAATAGTTGAATACCTTGGACAAGATATGAAAACCTTTGATATTTCATGAAAACAAGCTTGATCATCGTACTATTAAGAGATTTGTAGCTGATTCAGAGCACACACACAATGAGGAAGGTTTCTGCCAGACAATACATCGGCACACACAATGAGGAAGGTTTCTGCCAGACAAATACATCGAATTAAGAGAGCAGCTGCTAAAATGCCATTACAAAGCAGCAAACAGGTATTTGAAGCTGCTGGTGCTTATGGAGTCCCACAAACATCAAGGTGTAGGATCCTCCAGAGGCTTGCAGTTATGCATAAAACTTCTATTCGGCCACCCTTAACCAATGCTCACAAGCTGAAACGGATCCAGGGGGCCCTGAAATACATGAAGGCTAATTTTCAAACAGTCTTGTTCACTGATGAGTGCCGTGCAACCCTGGATGGTCCAGATGGATGGAGTAGTAGATGGTTGGTGGACGGCCACCATGTCCCAACAAGTCTGCGACGTCAGCAAGGAGGTGGCGGAGTCATGTTTTGGGCTGGAATCATGGAGAGAGAGCTATTCGACCACTTTAGAATACCTGAAGGTGTGAAAATGACCTCTGTA
>KN484311.1:20717-51447 GCA_000787095.1 Periophthalmodon schlosseri | reverse complement strand
GGCCCTGACGGCCCGCCACTGGTATTGTTTTGCATCATTCATTTGTATATTTATGAAGAATTGTCGTGTGAGATCATGGCTGACAGATGCTTGCGGGCAGAGCATTGGACAGAATCGTACAGCTAACCATAAGGAGGGTTCAAATAGGGCCTGGAAGAGATTGCTAAATTACTCAAACATGCATGGATGACATCTAAAAGCTCTTCAGGCATGTTTTCATTGAGGCAACGTTGATGACGTTCAGAGTGCCAAAAACTGGAAGCCCCTATGTGTTTTTAAAGCCCCACCATGTAACTTTTTAGCCCAAACATAGACAGATAATCTTTAAAATAATGGTTTCTTATTGCAGTGAAAAACATAGAAAAACATGTGTCCTTACTTGCATCTCCACCTGCTTGTTTCCATAGAAATGTTCCTTTGGCTGTACTATTCTTTGGCATTAAATTCAACTATATCCATGTTCTGTTTAACTTTCTATTTCCATAGAATTGTGCAGGTGACGTGCCACGTGAACAATAGAACCATTTCATTTTAAACGGTTTGCAGTGGTCCAAAGTTATTCCTCACTTACCTTATGTAGAGCATCTTAATTATTCACATGATGAGTTTATAAGCACTTTTCACAACTCTCAGAGACCAGAGCGAGTTTTGCCTCGACGGTAAATCTAACAAGTGCACTTGCGGCTTCTCGGACAATAAAATGCTTTATAATTAGATGCAGACAGTAAACTGCAGACTTATTTTGACCTCAAGAGACACATTGTGCTCAGATACATGGGAAAAAAAACAGGGACCTTTAAATCATTTTGGGGATTATCCTGGAGATAATATTCAGACAGTGTTATGGTAATGCATCAAATGTGCTAAAATATGCCTATAAATGTTTTGATTGAGATTAAAATACCCAAAAGTGAATGGACTGTAAAATTAACCACTTAAGCTTCCAAAATCAACCCAAAACATGCACAATAGATCAATTCCTTCAGTTTCAGCATCAGGTAGTCCTGATCAAGGCTACCACAAGATCTGGAGATGGGTCCCTGGGTCGTTCACTGCTCCTGACTAACCCAGCAGCACAAATCCAGAGGACAATAAACAAAACCATAAACCTACCACGTGGATTATAACACTTTTTGGTTTCGCTATCCACCAAATGTGTGTTTAAACATGAAACCCGGTGTTAGAAAATAGCGCTGCATCTGTCTGATTGTTCCCGGGTCCCTGAATCTCACACCTGCTGCGTGTGTGAACAAAGCTGAGAAGTCCGTGTGCAGTGAACACATCATGACCAGACACCTGCCAAATACAAGCCCAGAAAATGAAGGAAAGAGAGGAGAGCAAGAACCCCATACCTCCACGTGCTGTAGTGGTCCCTCTCTAACACAGGTACTATAACATGGCAACGTGGTAATTAGATAACTAGAGTAATCAGGTTACCAGTGGTGGATGAAGTACTCAATTGTGTTACTTAAGTAAAAGTACAGACACAGAGGTAAAAAGTTACTCAAGTAAAAGTAACACATGAAAAAATCTACTTAAGTAAAAGTATTTAAGCGCCCGTTTAAAAATGTACTTTAAGAGTAAAAAGTAAAAGTATTTCACACAAGTGTCGTTAAAGTGTTAAATGTAGTGATACTGATTCAAAATGATATATATTTTGGGCAACAGTTCTAATACAAATTCATTTCTTCATGTTGTGTATTTATTTATGTTTGCTCAAAGCCGAAGCTTAAACTCGAAAACTTTAGTCAGGATGTTACCACGAACATGGTGAAAATAACCCCTCAAATCATATGAAAAGTACTTTTTACTTTTCAGTCCAGTTCAAAATTAGTAGTAGAGTAGAAAGTACAGATACCTGCTCTCAGATGTACTGGAGTAAAATTAAGAAGTATCAACTGTAAAATCTACTTAAGTAAAGTACAGAGACCTACAAATTCTATTTAAGTACAATACTTTTAGTTGTTACCTCAGATACCTGCTCTCAGATGTACTGGAGTAAAATTAAGAAGTATCAACTGTAAAATCTACTTAAGTAAAGTACAGAGACCTACAAATTCTATTTAAGTACAATACTTTTACGTTGTTACCTTCCACCACTGCAGATAACCCATTAAGCCATATTTGTTTTGATACGGACAGACCAAGCCTGTCCCTGATTGGCTAATCCACCTGTCAATCACACCCATCTGAACTCGGGGAGATTCACTGGTGACCAGACTCACATCTTCGTAAAGTATTGAGGAAGTGTGTTTTCTGGATCCCAAACAATGACTTTGCTATTTTTGCTCATTTTTCTTTTTTTCAAAATCAGATTGCTCACATCAGATGGAACTGTTTACATGATATTTCAATAATCTGACTCCAGAGCTCCAGAAATCAGATAATGATCAGATCTTGGTCGTGCATGTAAACATAGTGGTTTGTTTACTGTTTTTCAGAGGGAGATGGGTGAATAATTAAGTGAAAAATTATTTTTTCTTAAAAGGCCCATATTATACTGTTTTCTGATCTATGTTATAATGTTGTTTCCTCATCACACTATGTAGCTTCTCTGATGTGGGGTCTGCCATCTGCTTGTGTCCATAGAGATGGTGCTGCTTTGCCTGCAATGTTCCACAACACAGCATTAATCTTTTTATCTTATATTTATTTAATTACAGGTGTTTTTATTCCTCAAAATTACCTTGAAAAAAAAAACCTTTGTCACTGTGAGCAGGGTCTCCTCTCCACAGATCTAACCTGTAACTTGGCCTAGTGGCATCATCTGCAAAGCAATAGCATCACCACGGAGACAAGCAAGTAACGGCCCTCCAACAGAAAAGTTACCTAGTGCACCTTTAACCTGTGGACCTAAATCCTAACAACACAATAAAAACTCCCAGTGCCATGTTCCAGTCCTGTAGCCTCCAGCATCTCCGTCTCCAGCCCTGCTTTGATCCCAGGACGGAGTGCTCTGAGCGGGCTGCGTACTCACCGCGGGACCCTGATTGAATTAGCCTTGTCCCCGGGCCCCGCGCTGTCACCACGGCAACGTTTATTAAAGCACCTTCAGCGGCCGCCATGTTGTTTCCCTTTAAGTGGTCAACAAGCAGGCACAGACGAGACACATCAATAGTGTCCCCAGAGGACGCACAAGCGGACATGTCCAGGGACTTTAGCTCAGGGCGGGTCTATGGAGCGGTCAGTGGAAAAGGCCCTATAATATGCCCGTGAGTGACCTATGGTAAATTAATGGGATCTCGAGGGGCCTCTATATTGGGGCTCCTATAGTACAATGTATAATCAAGATAGACACAAAGATTAAGTACTTCTTCCACAGGGGCCAGTAGTTACATTGACCATTGACCTCTTGTGACTACTTGGCTGGCAGACTTTTATTTGACTTTTTAAGATGACATTTTGATATTTTGACTAAGAGATGCAGCTTGCGCAGTTCAAAAAAACAGAAATTAAGAAATGTTCCAGTCCTAAATGTATTGTGTGAAATTAGCTGTTTGTTTTTCCTGTATCCATGGAGACAGTTCAAGGAGCTAGCGAAGGAGCTAGCTATGGACCTCTGAAACACTACAGACCTTCTAGAGGAAATACTTCGAAGGAATAGTCTGTCTCATCACCAACCGAAACAACAGAGCAAAGGAGACACTTTTGCCCTGAGGATTGTTAACCTCCTTAAATTGCCCTCTATCTGTCCATCTATCTATCTGTCTATCTATTACTATATTGTATAATTCATGTAGCCACAGATACCCTGGAATCAAGGCTGCTAATCTGCGCCATTGGCCCCTCTGACCAGGCAATGTGTGTGAAGTGTCTTGCGTAACGGCACAACAACAGTTTTATGATACTGGCGCCTCACTGTGGCTTTGACAAGGAGGTCTGGCCACAAAGGCTGTGATTAGCAGGTGGACGAACCAATCACAAACAAGAATAGTCAGTTTATATCAAAAGCAACATGGCGGCTAAAAACTTGACGTAAAATGATTTGAGCTGGGTCACACACACAATCCTGCACCCAAACTGAAAGTAGGTGTGACTGCTTCAACAGGCAAGTCCTAAAAGGCCCTTGGTTTGATCCTAACGGGTCCTTGCAGAGTACACATGATCCTTAGTAGCCCCTAGTACAATGAAGAGTATTAAACCTGAGGGGCCACTATAATAAAAGACACTTCACCTTGAGCGACGTTTATGTAATGTTTATAGACATCATACATCATCATCAACAGACAGCATCCTGGGGGCCCCGCAAAAGTGCAGGTTCCTGAGGGCCCGTATATACTGTGGATGAATGGCCTTGAATGTTTTTCCAGGAAGGATCCATATGTTTAAGTACCAGGAGAGCATCAGTGGAGGCCCAAAGTGTAGAAAAAAGGGTTTCTAATGCCAGCGTGTACGTACATTGATCTCTTTGATGGCTTAGTGCTGGTACCATTCCCTGACAGCAAGAAGATCCCAAGTTTGGTTCCCAGGTGGTGTGAGGCCTGTCAGTGTGGAGTTTGCGTGTTCTCCTCATGTAAAGGGGGGTTACCTCAGGCTCTCTGGTTTCCTAATCATCATTAACCATACATATGCACAATAGGCTAATTCTTCAGCCTCGTACTCCTGACCACGTCTATGACTCAAGATCTGGAGATGGGTCCCCGGGCGATGCACTGCAGTAACCCACAGCTCTTTGCAGGTTTAACCCCAGTTAAGCAATCTTCTGTTTATTCAGTTTTAGATATTTATTGCTTAAAGGAGACCTATTGTGCGTTATATTGACTTTTTTATATTGACTTTTTAGAGCTTGTAACCATGTTATTATAGTCTTCCCTTCTCATTTACCCACTCAAAGTCAGAGTGATTCATGCATGTTTGAATAATCTTTATCCTCCTGTATTTAAGACATCATTCCTCTGTTTAACACCCGCTTTCCCCGCCACCGGTACACACCCACTGCTCTGTACTTAATTTGATCAAGTTTTATTTTCTAAATCATTGATACACGTAGGATTCGGCAGCCATTTTGGTACAAATGAAAAAAAAAAAAAATCTATACATAGCTATACATACGAGGGGCCATAGCATGCGGCACTTTGTTGTGATGATGTTTGTGGTGACGTACCATAAAGAGGCAGTCAGGAATCAGCTCCTCATTGGGCTCTGCAATTTTCCAACCCAGAAATCAGCGAACTTGTTTCTTTAGTTAAAATCATGTGATTTAAAATGTCCAAATTATTATTAACATAATGATCCACAGGTGTCATAGATTATAATGGTAGACAAAAACACAATATTGTCTTTAAATGTAGCTTCTCACTGTAGGCAGGCTCACTTCTCCACAGAAATGACCTGTAACTTGGCCTGGTGGCATCATCTGCCTCTCTCCATGCCTTTCTAGATACATTTAAAGCCATATTATGGAACATTCCAGGCAAAGCAATAAATCTCTATGGAGAAAAGCTTACCTGTCCAGCCAGAACCACGCTCTTTGAAAAAACTTTACAAGGGCAAATGGGTCTGGAACCATATCCTGTCTTCATTTTTGCAGAGGGTGTGATTGACAAGTGGATTAACCAATCAGAGAGACGCATGCTCTGTTTGTGTCAAAACAAACATGGCAATTTAGGAGTAAAGAAGGGAAAACATAACTGGATATATAACTGAATATGTAATAAAGGACTAAGAAACAGGTTAAAGAACTTATAGATTTTGTTCTGAATGATATGAGAATTTTCAAGAGGAGATGTCTTATGCATTTGAGAGACACATGATACAAATTAGTGGCTGTGGTTGGACCATCCCAAGTTAGGACAGAGGTTTATAACGCTCTGTGGTCCGATTCCAGACCCTTCTGGACTCAAACAGAATGTAGATGGGAGTGGCTGATCAGGCAGTCAGTCAGTATCACTTTATTTGTCCCTGAAGGTCAAATTAAGCACATTGAGCAATACAAACAAAAGTCTGGTAGGGTCATCAGGTCCTGTGCCAGGGCAGTTTGAGGAGAGTAACAGCCCGCAGGACAAAATTGTCCCTCCTCTGTGTCCTGCAGCATCACAGCAGTGTCCAGGGGGCGTCAGGTGAACTCTGGAGACACAGGAAACACTTTTCTAAGACTCCCTCTCACTCCGCTCTGTTTCTGTCGGTGATGAGACAGGACATTCACTCTGGAACACCTTCTGCCATATTTGATGTAGAAAGCTCATTGCATTGATGTAAAGAGGAAAGGATGGAAAGAGGTAACTTACTAGCATAGTTATCTCCATGCAGGGTCGCCATGGATACAGGAAAAACAAACAAATCTCAAATCTCACAATCCAATAATCCTTAACTTCTATCCTATGAATTGCACAAGCTGCACTTCTTTGTTGTTAAGTAAAAAATTAAGATAAAACTGCTCAGACCATGGCAACCACGGACCACCAGTATAAAAGCAGGTGCCGGATCTTCGTCCAGAAAAGTTGCATAGTGCATCTTTAACCTTGACAATTCCCACATTTCACTTCTTTCTTTCTTCCTTTTATGAACTCACTGTACATATCCTATTTCTATGACTGAATAAGGACTGTAAGTTTTTTGGTTGCGTTTTGTATTCTACCTGTGGGAACGTCCCTAAAAATACACCGTGTCCCATTGGAGTTGCAGACAAGCCGTGCACACGCTGCTCTTTCTCTGTCTGCTCCTCAGCCGTCTCCATGGAAACAGGCTCATGTGGGTCACATGTCACAGAGGAAATTGGGAAACGTAAAGGACAAAATGTGAGCAGATGTGAGTGCGCTTTGACACGGTCCACTTAGTCTGCAGTCTGTAGGTCCACTCGGATTTTAGCCAGGCTCAAATCTGCTCAAATCTAAACAAGATATTAAAACATTGTATGAGTCAAATTCAGGGTTTTCAGCCTCAGATGTGATTAGTTACATTTATTTTATTAAAGGTGTACTATGTAACTTTTCTGCCACCCACTTGACTCCGTGGAGGTGTTATTTCCCATATTACTCTATTGTCCGATCTATGTTATAATATTTCCTTATCAAAAACATACCTGGAGATATGTTTTGTCTCATTCACACATTTAACACACAAACCCTGCATACTTAGACTGAGCTCTTCTCTCAAACGGAAAACACCCTGTTCCACCTTATGATGTCATGTGGTAATACAGGAAGTGCTCCACTGTGTTTTTGAACTCCATACACCTTCACTAGAATAATTTGGATAAGTTCAGCACTGGAATTGCCAATCTCTACTGAACTAAAGGTAAAAGTTAGCTGTTAACTTGAAAACTACCACTTCATGACGTCACAAAGTGGAACAGAGCATTTTGAGCTTTGGAGATGTAGACAGAATAATAATGCTGTATTACTGAAACATGTGTGAAATAGTGTGATAGTACTCTTACTTGAGTAAAAGTTTTGGTTACTCTTCCTACTGTGAGTAAGTCTACAAGTGACAAAAGCTTTATGTTGACAATATGAAATGATTTGAACATTTGTGTTTCTTGCACCGCTCCTTCAGATTGTCTCATTTTTGTGTCTATCCTTTGAAAATACCATATATTTACTCTTACTTGTACTACTACTGCATTCCTACTTGAATAATATTATTTTGAATAACAGTACTCTCACTTGAGTACAACTTTTGGCAACTTGGCCAATTGGTTTGGTCCAGTTGTCCTGGTTTAGTCCTGGTTTAGTCCTGGTCTAGTCCAGTGTCAGTTCTGGTTTTAGTTCTAGTCTAGGCCCAGTTTTGATGTGCGTGCACATGTGAACCATGCCTTTGAGGGTTAATCGCCATGGTAACACGTGCCCAGAGGTTACGGGAGGGCGAGCATTCATTTTCAGATAAACATGTATTTCATATTTGGCCTGCGTTAGAATAATGTTCCCTCATTACAGCCTGCATGGAGCTGTGCTATGTTTCATTCATGTTTGTTTGAGTAATCCTGCATATTTATCTAAACGAGTCCATTTTGAGTCTAGCAGCTATAGTTTATAACCCCATTTCATCTGCTCCTCAGTGCGAATTTTATGGGAAAGTACAATGATTTGTTTTTGTTAGTTTGCATCATGCTGGAAAAAACACAGCGGCTTGTTGCCATGGGGACATTTCCATATAAAGTCTTCCATTCAAACTCACAACCACTCACTCATTCACACACAATAGGTAGTATTTAAAGATGCTGTCTTAAAAACATGTAAAACAGAGCTGGTTCATTTTAAACAGTTTGCAGTGGTCCAATATTAATCCTCATTTTATGCATTCCGACCATCCTAATTACTCACCTCGATGAGTTTATAAGCGCTATTCACAATATTGAGGAGCTAACAACAACTAGCATGCTAACATGAACTTCCTGATTATAGGACGATAAAATATTTTATAAGCAGTGTTTTAATGTCCAAAAAAATAATAATAATGTTGTGAAAAGTGTTTATAAACTCAGCATGGTGAACAATTAGGATACACAAAATGCATAAGATAAGACCACTACAAATGTTTTTAAGACGTTTGCAGTGGTACAGTGCTTTTAAGTTAATTTTTTGGTATCTAGCTCCCAAAACCATGAAAAATTGAAGAGTAAGATATTTTATTTTGGGATTAGTATCCTATGCAGTAAAACCTGCAGAAATATGTAATTGTGATATTTCTAACAAGCATTGTGATTGTCATTGCGATTTGTTTTAATATTAGTATTCTGCTCAAAGTCCACATTTTAAACACATTCGGAAGAATTTACAAAAATACTGAAATCTGAACTTACAAACTAATACAAGAATCACATTTCAGAACAGGTTTGTACAGATCTAAACTACAGGGTTAGCAGTTTTTATGCCGAATAAGACAGGAGATGTTGTTGTTTGTGGAGGAAATTATTGTACATAAAAAATTTCAGCCTTTTCTAATTATGATATCGATTGGATTGAGATGAATCCTACAGTCCTAGTTTGTCCTGTTTGTCCCCTGTTTGTCCTCTCTTGCAACTCCATCACATGTCCCGGTCTCCAAATGGACCATGAAGTCGTCTCAAAGGCTGCGTCTGTTGGAGGCCTGTGATCAGTGGACACAGTGGAGATGTGGACATGTTCCCTTGTCTGTCACAAGACTGGCCCTCACAGAGCCTTAGGGGTGTGTAGGGCTGTAGCGCAAACATCACTGTGCCCGGGACAGGGAAAGACCGTGAGGAATCTGGGGGTTTTCTCTGGAGCTCCGTGAAAGACCAAACGTCCCTCGCACACAATGGGATTTATTTACGCTGTTTTGAACTTTAAAACTGCGCTCCTTATCAGTTGGTTTGTGTCTGGTTTCAAAGCACATTAGCTACAGGGTTATACTCTTTTCTGTTAGTACAGGAGAGCCATTCATGTGAGGCTCATTCTGCTTTCTGATTGAATAACTATCTTAAAAAATACTAATATGAAAAGAAAAGTACAATTTATTGGCTAGGTTAGAGAGACAATAAAAGTGAGTTACTCCCTCCTCCGGGGAATACTCGTGTGGTAGCGTAGCCAAGTGTTATCTTAGCGCCAGAGGGCACAGCAGTGGAGAGATGTAGTGACTGTTATTTATGGAGTACGTTGGGTGGTCCCAGGGGACTGAGGGGAGAGGGGGTAGACCTGTCTGTACCTGCCTGAACCCAATAACAGAGGCCCCCCAGAGACACAGCTCATCAGGCTCTGTTACGCTAACCTCCGCAGCTGGGGCCCACCACAGGCTGTGTGTTTGGAGGTATCCAGCGCGTTGTGGGGACGGGAATGTGTACACGCTCACTTCATGGAGACCATTGGCTTTGTGGGGACCAACAGTTATGATTCTGTTGAGGAACTTGATGAATTTTTTTTGTAACAGATTGGACCATTTGCTCAAAATAGTGAAAACTAAAATAAAAAAATAAAAAAACAACAACTTTGAGGAAGGAGAGACAGGTTTAATCAAATCCATTACTGGTTATGATACAATTCAGACCAAATTATGTGCAAAAACTATGTTATGGTGATTGTACAGTTATATACACTGTCTGGCCAAAAAAAAAGTCGCCACCAAAAAAAAAAGGTCACACACTCTAATACTTCGTTGGACGCCTTTAGTTTTGATTTTGGCTCGCATTCGCTGTGGCATTGTTTCGATAAGCTTCTGCAATGTCACAAGATTTATTTCCACCCAGTGTTGCATTCATTTTCACCGAGATCAATGTCACAAGATTTATTTCCACCCAGTGTTGCATTCATTTTTCACCGAGATCTTGCATTGACGATGGTAGAGTCTGACCGCTGCGCAAAGCCTTCTCCAGCACATCCCAAAGATTCTCAATGGGGTTTAGGTCTGGACTCCGTGGTGGCCAATCCATGTGTGAAAGCTCCCTGAACCACTCTTTCACGATTTGAGCCCGATGAATCCTGGCATTGTCATCTTGGAATATGCCCGTGCCATCAGGGAAGAAAAAATCCATTGATGGAATAACCTGGTCGTTCAGTATATTCAGGTGGTCAGCTGACCTCATTCTTTGAGCACAAACTGTTGCTGAACCTAGACCTGACCAACTGCCGCAACCTATTACCTATTTGCTTAGTTAAATCCAGGTGGCGACTTTTTTTTTGGCCAGGCAGTGTATTTGTGTTTATGTTGAGGTAATGCTTATGGTATGATTGAGGCATGGTTATGTTGGTCTTATGGTTATGTTGGTGGTATGGATATGTTAGTGGGGGGTGAAAGCGTGCGCCATAGTTCTTTTTGTGTGTTATATATAGTCAGGTTTATGGTTATGTTGATGGTTCTATCTCTCTCTCTCTTTCAGGTGGCAGCTCAGGCGGTGCTCTTCCTCTGCGTGAACACCGCGGGGGTCTTCATCAGTTACCTGTCGGACCGCGCTCAGAGACAGGCCTTTCTGGAAACACGGCGCTGCATCGAGGCTCGTCTGAGGCTGGAGACGGAGAACCAGAGACAGGTCAGTGTGCTGGGCTGGGTCTGGTATGGCCTGGTCCTGGTCAGGTCCTGGTCTGGTACTGAAATGTTGGCATACTTACCAAATCATTTCACATGTTGATGTCCTCGTTTCCATTATCGCCTTCATTCTGTTCTTTTTACTTCTTCAAATACATGTGTCAATATTGTGATTGGCCTCTTGTTGTCTGTGATTCTGCCCCTAGCCCCTGATGTCCCTGGTGATTAAAGAAAACATTAAGTCTGTTTTAGAATCAGGTTAAGAAACAAAACAAAGAAAAATTGAAGTAAAAACAATGGCTCTTGCCCCAGTTTACATGCACTAAATATTTCAACTGCATTTGTTGTAGTCAGATTTCTGTAGGAAAAAGGGGGCAATGAGGAATACAATCATAGTTGTGCATATCTGTGTATAGTTGTGCCTAATTGCAAATGGTAGGGATGGTACAGTATGGTCCAGTTATTTCCTGCAGTGCAAATAAACACATCAAAACTTTGGTAGTTTTTACTTTCACTTTCACATAGCAGACCAAAACAAAGAAGACCCAACACAAGCTAGTTCACAGAAAGACTGTAGTTTGTGCCGTCGCTGTTTTTTCTTCATTTATTTATTTAAAACAAGAACAGTGCACAGATTACATTGATCTCAAAGAGAAAAGATGCTCTGCGCCAGATTTAACGAAAGCTCCTTTCCATCTGCAGTCCCTGGGCTGGTACAGAAGACACTATACTGCTTATTTACATAAAATACCTCGTGCAGTTGAATGCCTCTCCTAGTCTGCCTAATGTAATTGGACTGTGCAGTTGCATCAGTGGGCATCCATGTATGATAGGACTGCTCCATGTTTATGCGATTTGAGAGATTTGAATCCCAACCCCCTTATAAGTTCTGCGTTTTCATGTATTTTACAAATCCTGTTCAAATTAGAGTAGACCAGAATTTGGCTTTTCCTGGCAGGTGTGTAAACTTACCGAGCGGTTTGGGGATGTGACCTGTGACAATGACCAAATCTACCCAATCAGGTTTTCATTAGCTGTCAAAATCCTGTTCTTGTTCTTGTGATCGGCGTAATTTTCTGACCTCTTTGTCCCATCTGGCATGTATGGAGATTGAGTGATTGTATCGGACAGCACAAATGTTTCTGTCGTGTCTAATGTGAACAATAAGGCAGTGACCACACGCATTGATCCACACAAACACACAGACTGACCACTGCTGCATCGACCCCGCTCTCTGGCCGTTCCCGTGTCTCCCGAGTGCCCAGGGCTCAGCAGGTGATCAGGTACCGCTAATGCCACAGCCACTTCAATATGGCACACTTGGATCAATGAAGGGTCTGAAAACTAAAGAAGAAAGTCAAATGTGCCAGAAGAGGCATTCAACTGCACAAGGCAAGAAACAGAAATATTAGACATGTGCTTGGACTCACTCAGTTTAGATCAGCAATGACACAAATCAAACTCTGATCTTTCCAGTGTCTCATTGTCTTTTACGTGCTACATTAAAGGAACTGTATGTAAAATTCTGATCTAAAATTTCACAATCATGAGCTATTTGTGTCCCCAGATACGAGGTAAACATGTTCAAACCAAATATAGCATTTACTGATAACATTTGTAATGCTGATTTTTTCTTAATTACAAAAACACTGGACATGATGGCCCATTTATTACTGTTATAATCTGGTGTTTTGGTTCTCAAGATGATTATCCAATCAGAAAGCAGAATGAGCCTCACATGAGTCTCCCATTTGGGTTGCCAGTTTCAATGCTGAAATTCAGTTGGTTTAAACCTAAAATATTTACTCAGTTGTACTGCTATTGTGTTGCAGCATTGAACACTGACCATTGTGGGATTAAGGTTCTCTTATCTTAATGTTTCTTCACCACTTCACCAGTGCATCCATACTCAGCACCATCTTGGATAAACAATTGGTTGCTATGGATTTCTTAAATTATATTTTTATAGATAAGACGTTACATTTTCAAGTTTTATGGATAGCTCAATGCATTTTTTATTTACAGTACACATACACTTTTAATCAGGAGCATACATGGTTTGTCCCTATCAAAACAAAAAGAGAAGGGAGAAAAAAGAAGGGAAAAAAGAAAACACACAGGACTGAAAAACATCACATTTTTATGCAGAATCAATGAGTGAAGCACTTAAACCCCCAATATGTAATTACATCGATCGCCCTGATCCCTATTGTATTCTCACATAACATCACTAGATGCTAGATCAGACTTGGACATTTTGCAACCCGGGGGCCAGATCTGGTCTGTCTAGTTTTCCCCACTGCAAAAAAAAAAAAAAAATGTTACCAACCCCTGTGCTAGATCTGTGTTACCACTCGCTATGTTTACATGCATAGGGAAAACCCAGTGTGCTAAACAACCAAATTCAAATCATCTTTGCCCCAAAAATATAACCACACTTTTGGTAGAAATGGATTAGCAGCATCCCATTTACATTGATTATTTGATTTTCAGACATGTTTGGAACTACATTTAGTCTCCGCTGAACAAATATAGTCTCTGTGCTCCGTGAAGAGGCTGTAGTTTGCCATCGCTACTGATCTAAAATCAGTGAGTAAATGTCCAAACACATGTCTAATATTTTCCTGGCTGTTTCTTACCACATGCAGTTGAATGCCTCTCCTAGTCTGCACCTAATGTAAATCGAACTGCGCTGTTACATGTGTCTGAGTACATATCGGCTCATCCAGATGTGTTACTGCGATCTTTGAGATTCAGTTCACAACACTTCGTTTACATGCGTTTTGATAAAACGGTTTAAATGTAGTGACTGTCTGACTGCGTGCCAGCTTTGGCATAGTTCTGGGCGACAGTGACTCAGTGACTCAGTAGTGCTTTAAGAGACTTCAACAAGCCTGTAAAGAGCTTTACAAGTGTAAGGCATTATTATTATTATAGTCAAGAACACAGCAGTAGTCTACCTCCCCCCACCTCATGAGTCCAAAATAAAGTCATCTTTTCAAAATAGTCCAACAACAGAATACAGAGCCAGGGGAACATAGCTGACTCCCTGTTTGGATGCAGCTTTAGCTCGCTAACAGTACTAGACTCAGCATTTTAAGGGAAAGTTTTAGAGATGATTCTTAGCTGATAAAGCATCTGTCACTTCATCCATAATCCGTTTGCTTGTATAATCCAATATCTGCCAGGAGTGAGTTTTGTGTCTGATACAACCAGGAGAGACGTGTTGTGCTGTGATGCATTCAGACGGCCTGGGAAAGTCAGACACGAAATTCCCAAATGCAAAAATATAGCAAACAAAAATGGTTATCATAGGTTTGCAAATGAGTATGAGGAAGAACATTTTGCTTATTGTTTCTTGTTTCTTTTAAATGTCAGAAAATGTGTTTCTTACAAGGCAGTGCATTTTCCACATCACTGGAGGCCTGATTTCAGACACCGGTGAAGGGGAGGGGTTTGAGTGACAGGGTGAGGGGAGGGGGAGGAGGGCTTCACATCTGCCATCTACTGATAAAAAGAAATCGAAACTTACTAATGGTAGCGTTAAGTCTGGTGAGAGAAATTAGTTTTTGTTCAAAATGATAGATGACCAATGAGCTCTGCCGCTGTGCCAAGTGTCACTGAAATAAACAAACCTGATTGGACGGCTCTGTCTGAGTATGGCCCTCTGTTTACATGCGTGTCAGGAAACTAGGTAACAGGCCTAGTCCAATTTAAAAAGATTTTTCAAAATGGAGAAGCCGGTACACACTCGGATACCTGCTCCACGAAACAGCACAATCCGAGTGACATTAGGCGCAGACTTGGAGAGGCGTTCAACTGCACTGGGTAAGAAACAGTGTTTGGACGTTTACTAACTCGTTTTGGATCAGCAGCTAAGATGAAATACAGTCCTTCTATTGGGGTCAAGTACGTGTAGTTTTTGTTTTTGTCCGCTATGTTAAAGTGAAAGTGAAACCTACCGCAGCATGTGAGTAATACAGTTCCTAACACGTCTAAAAATCAATTGATCTACATAAATGAGTTGCCACTTATCTCTGTTTGCCAAAAGCGAAGTTAAATGTATGATAGCTATTTTTTATTTGAAATCATAGCTGCAACTTACTAGACGCACTTGAACGCCTCTTAGCCCCCTAGTTGTGGCTACTTGGTTTTTTGACCTGCAAAAGACTGGGACAAGAGTGTTCTGACAGGTTTTGGGGCAAAGATGATTTGAATTCGGCTGTTTAGCGCACTCTGACTTCTCTTTGCATGTAAACGTAGTGACAGAGGAAGGGGAGGTGACCAGACTGAGAGATCTTTAGATAATACACCGAGAGCACCAGTCTGGAGCCCAGGCTATACCGTTCTGTGTCAGTTTGGCCGTCTTTCAGAACGCTGTGGTAGCACATGTGAGGTGATCTAAGCCTGTTGTGGCGGTCTGCGGTTTGTCAGAGTGGAGCCTCTTCACGGGGTTCAAGAGCTCTCCTAACCTCTCCCAAAGATACAGTACAGTCTGCCCCCCCCCCACCAGACCCCCTTCTGTCTGAGTCACAGCAAACCCATTCACAAAAATACAATGGCACAAGGTTTATTAAGATCCCCTGAGAGCGAGTTTATATGAATGACTTCAGAGCGAAAAGGAGGAGGTTTGTGATTGGCTGACAGGCAACGGGGGGGGCAGGCCTAGGAGGAAGTACTAGTTAATACTCATTTATAAGAATGAATTAGTCATAAAGTATATTATAAAAAGAGCACGTTGTGACAAAATCAAACTGCTGTGCGCTGTCGGTATCTCATAATAAATGTTTTGTTGATTGCAAACCTGGAAGAACATTGTTTGTAGTCTAATCTTTGAAATCTAAATTTTGTGCATTATTTAAATACACTGTACCTGATTTTTTACTTTCTTAAAAACATCAAAAACAAAGCTAGTTAATTTTAAACAGTTTGCAGTGAGTCAAAGTTATTCCTCACTTACCTTATGCATTCTGAGAATCCTAATTATTCACCGCAGTGAGTATAAGTGCTGCTCACGACTTTGACAGAGTAATTGTCTGGAAGTAACATCTGGCAGACACAAAAATGAGACAAACTAAATCATATCTGAAGGAGCAGTGCAAGAAGCATAAATGTTCAAATCATTTCAAATTGTGAAATAGACTTCATAGACTTACTCACAGTGGGAAGACTAAGCACAACTTTTACTCAAGTACAAGTACTGTTACACTGAACAAAATATTACTCAAATAAGAGTACTTTTACACTGTACAATATATTACTCAAGTAGGATAAAAGTATGATGTCTGAAAACAAGTCAGAGAAATACAATTTTATTTAAAGTTTTCTCAGGTTAATGTAATGAATTAATTATTAATTAACCATTGGATGTATATAGCATCTTTCAGTACATCCAAAGCTCTTTACAGTGCATTATTCATTCATTCATCACTCGGTGATGGTAAGTTACTACTGCAGCCACAGCTGCCCCAGGGCAGACTGACAGATGCAAGACTGCCAATCTGTATCATTGGCCCCTCTGACCACCACAAACACTCACGCACACAGCACATTCGGCAACGTGGGTGAAGTGTCTTGCCCAAGGACATAACAACAGTTTTTTGACACTGGCTCCCCACTGTGGCACCTGTTATTTCCAACGGTCTCCCATCCAAGTACTAACCAGGCCCAGCCCTGCTTGGCTTCTAAGATCCGACGAGATCAGGCTTTGAAAAGTCGTACTCGAGTAAGTGTAACTGAGCACTACCCACCTCTGAGTGTATGACACATTTGTACAGGACTGACTGCACTCCGCCTGTCTGGGCTCAGAGCTGCTCTGTGGGCATGACGTTTTGATGATGTCACGAGACCTGAGGAGGATTTGTGCGAGGACAGAGACAGACCAGGGCCAAGAGACGACAGCCACATTCACAAGTCTGTCATCTGAGCAGAGGAGATTTTGAGGTTTTTTTATTTTTCAATCCCAAATATATTGGGCCTTAATGAAAACATAAGTAATTGAGGTAGGGCTGTGCAAATAATCAGTTCTGTGTCGTAAAAACAATTCAAAAGTGCATTAGCTAAAACAGATCAGTGCCAATTGAAAAAAAAAAATATCTAAGGTTTGGAATTCACTCTTTACACACGACATGTTTCGAAAAGCCAAATCTCTTTTAGTGCACACGAAACACAAAACATTCACATCACTGCTCGATCAAGTCCACTCAAAGAAAGCAGATCTGTTTTTGCAAACAAGCTGTTCAATGACTGCCCCAATCAACTGCAAAACTGTGGAGTGGAACACACATTATTTCTGTTTTGTTGTTAATGAAATGTGCTGGTTCTGCCCCTCCAAATCTGAAGGAAAACACTTGTCTAATCTACAAAGCCTTTAACACAGAACTCTCAAAGCATTAGCAAGAAATAAGTTCCATTTGTGATTTCTCAAAGTCACAAGAATCCAGTGGCAGTGCTGGCCCTTGCCCTCAAAACTGTTTCAGCACCATGGACAGCTCCTCCAGTCTCCACCAGCACAGCCGCTAAAGCACTGTACCTGATCATATGCAAAAGGATTATTGTACACATACATTGTGTACTTACTGAGATTAGCATTAGTATTAGATTACATACTCCCTCAGTACAAAACAGTAACTGCCTAATGTCGTGCTAAAGTCAGTTTTGAATGTAAAGTTGCATTTTTCTTTTATTCATTTCATGTTTCCATAATCCTGTATAATCTTGTGCTCCAAATGCCCTGTTGCAATCCAGCAAGTTCTCCTGCGGTTTTAAAGTCCATTCTCCTTCATCTATACCCGCACATATGCATATTACATACTTGCCTATTGCGTATAATTTATATAACAGGGAAGAAAAATGCAAAGGTGTCAGACTGTTTGTGGGGTGGTGTGGGGGTCTGTCACCTGTTTGTCTCCATGGAGATGTTATTGCTTCGCCTGGAATGTTCCATGGTATGGCTTTATACTTGTCTATCTAGCATTTATTCAAATTAATTTGCTAAAACAGAGGTTTGTGGCCAAACCTCCTTGTCAAAGCTTGATCTCATCAGATCTCAGAAGCTAAATAGGGCTAGGCCTGTTTAACGGTTTGCATGTTTTTTCCAGTTTTTTTTTTTTTCTGCAACAAAAACATTTGTAACTGAATAAATAGATAGATATAGCGATAGGTAGGTAGATAGATTTAATGCCATACTATGGAACTTTCCAGACAACCACCAGGCTTGCATCTCTCTAACACAAGCATGTTAATATTTATGTACCTGCAATACATTTTTCTTTTATACTTTCCATTTTTTTATGTGCTCAACTGAAGGATCATATCTAATTTAATGAACCTACTGTTGTGTCCCTGGGCAAGACCCTTCACCCCACTCTCTACCCCAGTTGCAGCCCTCCTGGTGGTATATGTGATCAATAGCATGTCTCTCACCTGCTCCCCTTTGCTTTGGCTCAGGAGCGTTTGGTTCTGTCGGTGCTGCCGCGCTTCGTCGTCCTGGAGATGATAAACGACATGACCAACGTGGAGGACGAGAACCTACAGCACCAGTTCCACCGCATCTACATCCACCGCTACGAGAACGTCAGGTGAGCTAGCTAGCATACACACTGGCATTCCCGAATTTGAGTCACTTACCCAATTTGCGTCAGTCATGCTAGTCCTTACCTGGCTGTAATCAGGGCAGTCCTATGTGATGTCCCTTAGTGCTTGAAATTGCAGAGGCCACTGGAGGCAGCACACACTCCGTTTTTTGTTTGTTTTTGAACACAAAAGCTGCAAAATAGTTTGTACTATCATAGTCAAAAAGCACTAGTAAGCGATGCCATTAAAACACCATATACACAGTTTAGTAGCAAAAACAGCTGATTCAGTGTTTAGTTCCACTCTAAATCGAGTTTGCAAAGAGAGATTCATAACGTTTATTTTTAGAAACAGACACATGAAACCTTGCACCTGCTGTAATCACCATACCTCCGTACCAAATACCAAACACATGAAATGTCAGTTAGCCTCGATGTTTGCTCATGTTTATTAGCAGTTAAACGTTCTGCTCTTATAAATATTTGGCTTATGTTTAAAGTAAAACAAACATTTTTAAACAGTAAAATAAAGTAATAGCATATTAGATGTAGTTTGTCCATGTATGTGTTGCTGTAGTCAAAGCATTTGGATATGAGCATATCAAATTTTTACGTAAATTTGGTTCTGACTCAAATTGGGGAATCACATGCCCCACAGGAGGGGAGGGGAGACATGTTAGGCTAGGCTAATCCCAACCTTTAGGAGTTTAATCTGGCCCTATTTATCCTCCTCTACTTTCCTCTTTCTCTCTCCTTTCTCTCTCCTTTTTCTTATCTCACTAAAAAACTTTGACCAGAACAGCTACTGTTAGCCTCCGACTTCACTTTACCATCTTTGGGAGCTTTTTCTAGACTCTGATTGACCAGGATTAAAAGGGCTGTTCCCAGTGTGTTTCATGTAATTAAGTCAAATTAGTTTAGCTCCAGCATAAAGCATTTTATCATCCGTGACCCAGGAAGTAAGACTGGTGCGCCCTTAGCATGCTAGCTGTTGTTAGCATTACCATCTCTGGAAGTTATGAAACACACTTATAAACTCTGGACCATTGCAGACAATTTAAAATGAACTAGTTCTGTTTTTCTATATTCTATATTTTGTATAAAACATGAAACGTCAACGCAAAGGCGTATAGCCTAGCATGTCTCCTGTGGTTCCCGCAACTGCCTGTAGGGGGTGCTCTCTGATGCTTCCTCTGTTGTGGATCAGACAGTGACATGTCCATATTTTATGCAGCATTCTTTTCGCAGACGTCAAAGGCTTCACCAACCTGTCCACCACGCTGTCTGCCCAGGAGCTAGTGCGCATGCTCAACGAACTGTTCGCCCGCTTCGACCGCCTCGCACATGTGAGTCTGAACCAGGACCAGACCGGGACTGAACCAGGACCAGACCGGGACTGAACCAGGGCTGGAGCAGGACTGAACCAGGACTGGACTGGAGTAAAACCAGGGACTGAACCAGGAGTGAACCAGAATGACTAAGGACTGAACCAGGACTGAGCAAAGACTAAACGTAACAATAACCCAGGATTTGACAGATTGACGCAGGACTAGACCGGGGATTAAACCAGAGTTAAAGCAACAGCGTGTAACTTTCTGTAGGTGGCGCATCACCTACATGGAAATAGAAAGTTAAAACCATACTTCAGAACATTCTCCATGACATACTGTGGTTTGTGGAGATGCAAGACAAACAAATGCTTTAACTGAATCTGTTTTTCGGCTAGAAAGTTACCTGGTGGGGCTTTAACATGGATTGAAGTAATTAGTCTGGTCTTGGGGTGAGGAAGTCTTCCAAGCTACACCCCACAGTCACACTCATTGTTCACACATTGGCACGTTTAGCCGAGGACTTGGCTCATGTCGTCACAATAAAGCCCCATTCACACATTCACCTGACCCAGGAATTTACCTGCATTTTGCCAGAACAGGATTATGTGTGAACAAAACCAGAATTTTCCAGATTTCCCCGCCTTTTTTATCTGGCAACTTACCAGGTAAACTGACTTATGTGTGAACAGAGCAGACCTGGCAATGTTCTGGGACTGGCACATGTGTGAATGGGGGTCACTGCTGTGTGTTCTGGCATTTCGTACCTGGCAATTTACTGGTACCTGTGTGTGAATGGGACTTAATGCCTTATGCTGTGCCTTATGTCAGTGTCTCCTGGACTCATGCATGTCCCAAAGGAGGAGGGTCCCAAGGAGACCCTAGAGAGACAGGGACATATTCCATTTGTGTTCCCCAGTCTCCTTGTTTCCTCCGTAGAGCAGAAGTGAAGTGAGGGATGTTATAATCTCATTCACTCGCTCCTCTGAGGGTCCTCTGAGGAGAGTGAGGAAGAGACAGAGAGAGAAGAGGGGGGGTTAAAGGGAGGGAGGAGAGACAGAGAGAGGGTGTGGGAGCATGGAGGAAGCAGAGCGATAGAGATGGAGGGGAGAAGAAGAGATGGAGGAGAGGATAGAGAGGGAGAGAGGTAGAGGAAAGAGGGAGGGAGGGAAAGGGAGGGATGAGAGGGCAGGGAAGAGGGGAGAGAGGTAGAGGAAAGAGTGAGGGAGGGAAAGGGAGGGATGAGAGGGGCAGGGAAGAGAGCGAGGAAGAGGACAGAGAGATGGAGGGGAGATGAAGGAGAGAGAGAGAAGGGGAGAGGAAGACGACAGAGAGAAGGGGAGAATGGGGGTGGGGGCAGGGGGTGGACAGATAAATAAGAGAAGGAGAGAAAGAGAGATGGAGGAGTGGATGGAGAGGGAGAAGAGAGGGTTGTGTTTGATAGCTGAGGATAGCTGAGGACTGCAGGAGAGGGGCTTTGTTGCCCGGAGGAGCTCAGGAAAAGTGTGAGGAAAGAGCCAGTTCTGAAGGGATGAAAAAAGGATGAGAGAGAAAAAAAGAAATCTGTAGAATGTGACTGTATCAGATCTAAACACATGACAACCCCGTTCCTCGGAAGGCCTGCACCTCCCAGAGTCACAGCAGATATAGGAGGACAAACCAGCTCTGGACCTCACAAGGACTGACCTTCTAACCCTCTCTCTCTTTCTCCTGCTCTCTCTTCCCTCCCTCTCTCTCTGTCACTCTCTCTCTCTTCCCTTCCTTTAATGCTATCTCCTCTCTCTCTGTCTCTCTCTCTCTCCTCCCTCCCTTTAACATCTCTCTTCTCTCTTTGTCTCTCTCTGCCCCGTCTCTCCTCCCTCCCTTTAACCCTCTCTCTTCCCTCTTCTTTCTCCTTTCTCTGTCTCTCTCTCCTCACTCCCATTAACCATCTCTCTTCTCTCTCTCTGCCCCTCTCTCTCCTCCCTCCCTTTACCCCCCCCCCCTTTAACCCTCTCTCTCCCCTCCTCTCTCTTCCCTCCTCTCTCTCTCTCTCTCCTCCCTCCCTTTAACCCTCTATCCTCCCTTTAACCATCTCTCTTCTCTCTCTACTCCATCTCTCCTCCCTCCTCTTCCCTCCTCTCTCTTTTCTCTTTGTCTCTCTCTCTCCTCCCTCCCTTTAACCCTCTTTCTTTTCCTTCCTCTCTCTCTTTCTCTCTCTGTCCTCCCTCTCTTTAATCCTCTATTCTCTCTCTCTCTCTCTCTCTCCTCTCTTCTCTCTCTCTCTCTCTCTCTCTGTTTCTCTCTCCTCCCTCCCTTTAACTCTCCTCTCCCTTTACCTCTCTGTCCTCCCTTTAACCCTCTCTCTTCCCTTTACTCCACTCTCCTTCCTTTACCCCTCTCTCTTCCCTTTACCCCTCTCTCCTCCCTTTAACCCTCTCTCCTCCCTTTAACCCTCTCTCCCTCTTTCCAGGAGCACCACTGTCTGCGCATAAAGATCCTGGGTGATTGTTACTACTGCGTGTCGGGTTTGCCAGAGCCCCGCCCAGACCACGCCCACTGCTGCGTGGAGATGGGCCTCAGCATGATCAAGACCATCAGGTGAGGACTGGACCAGGACTGGACCAGGACTGGACCAGGACTAGACCAGGACTAGACCAGGACTAGACCAGGAATAGACCAGGACTAGACAAGGACTAGACCAGGACTAGACCAGGAATAGACAAGGAACAGACCAGGACTAAACCAGGACTAGACCAGGACTAGACCAAGTCTGGACCAGGCCTGGACCAGGCCTGGACCAGCATTAGACCAGGACTAGACCAGGGCTAGACCAGCACTAGACCAGTAGTAGACCAGGACTAGACCAGGAATAGACCAATAATAGACCAGGAATACACCAGGACTTTGGCAGGGCTGAATCAGGTCTAGAACAGACTAGACCAGAAATACATCAAGACTAGATCAAAAATAAACCAGGACTAGACCAAGACTGAACCAGGAATGAACTAGGACTAGACAGAACCAGGACCAAGACTAAACCAGAATCACATTATAATTAAACCACAACTAAACCAGGGCTACATCAGAACTAAACCAGGATTAAACAAGGACTATATTACATCTAACCAAGGACTAAACCAGACTATGGACAACACCTGGACTATACCAGGAAAAAAACAGGACTGCACCAAAGCTAAACCAGGACTAAGATCCCAGTGTTGGATAAATAGTCCTCTAAAAGTTCAGACATTAAGAGTGTCCCATGCTGCGCTCAGTGTGAGGCTAATGCTCTGCCCCTGGTGCTGTGCTGCCTGCCCTGCCGCACCTGTCACAAACTCCCATCATGCCTTTCACCTGGCCTTCAGCACAGAGAGCTTATGAGGTGTGAAATGAGTGCCGCAGTGCGCTGGGAGTAGACCCAGAGCTCACACGCTTTTGTCTCTGAACCAGGGGACATATTAAAGGTCTTATATTACGCAAGATTGACTCCTGTGAGCTTTAAGCCACGTTAGAATGTTGATACGTTAACATAAACATACCTGGAGTTGTTTTATTTCATTCACACATGTTTGAGTAACCCTTTATTATTGGTCTGTCTACATCTCCAAGATCCAAAATGCTCTGCTCCACGTTGTGATGTCATGTAGTGGTAGTTTTCAAGTTAACAGCTCCTTTTACCTTTAGTTCAGTAGAGATTCGCAATTCCAGAGCTGAAATGATCCAAATGATTCTAGTGTAGGTGTATGTAGTTTAGCACTTCCTGTATTACCACATGACATCACAAGGTGGAACAGAGTGTTTTCTGTTTGAGAGAGGAATTCAGCCTAAATATGCAGAGTTTGTGTGTTAAACGTGTGAATAAAACAAACCACAACTCCAGGTCTGTTTGTGATGAGGAAACAACATTATAACATAGATCAGAAAATAACATAATATGGGCCCTTTAAAGGTGCAGTATGTAATGTTCTGGAGTTGGCCCATCACCTGCATGATTCCATGGAAACAAAAAGTTAAAACCATACTTTAGAACATTGTCAGTGGAATATTATAGACAAAGGAACAACATTTCTACAGAAAGCAGGAGAATCCCCCCCTCTAGGCCAAGTAAGAGTAAGGTTTGTGGAGATGCGAGTCCGATCACAGTAAGGATGCATATTTTTCTATGTTTTTCAGTGCAATAAACACAACCAAAATGAAAAAAGGCTTAGTACCGTTTCAGTCTTGGTTTAGTCCTGTATTAGTTCCGCTGTAGTCCTCTTATAATCCTGGTTTTATGGTTTAGTCTTATGTTAGTCCTTCATTAGTTCTGGTTTACATGGTACATTTTTCAGTTTCAGAATCCTCTCAGCACACTTGTCTCAACCAACCTCAAATATATGCTGATTGAAATCTCTTTCCTGAAGTTTGAACCGGTGACCTTATGGTTGTTGGGCATATGCTAAACCCACTGTGCCGCTATGCCCGTGCTGTGTTCCAGGTACGTGCGCTCGCGGACCAAACACGACATCGACATGCGCATCGGGATCCACTCGGGCTCCGTGCTCTGCGGGGTCCTGGGGCTGCGCAAGTGGCAGTTCGACGTGTGGTCCTGGGACGTGGACATCGCCAACAAGCTGGAGTCTGGAGGCATCCCCGGGTAAGGGAGGGCATCCGGGTGAGAGGAGGGGAGGGAGGGTGTGAGTTAGCTGGATTTTTTGGGATTTATATGTAAAAAGGCAGATTAAACTCATGATTCAGAAGTTGAATCTGTCTATATTTAAATACATAGTTTCTTAGTACTTTTTTTCTGCATAAACCATAGACTGTGTATATAAATGGACATAGCTAGTCTGCTAGCCGCCGCGTTCCAAATGGAAAGTGAGCAAGGGCGCTCTTCTGGCTCCATCAACTCAGCCTCCAATTCACTTTCTATTGAAAAGCTGTCGCCCCTCTCTGCTAACTTCTGCAGTGAGCAAGGGCGCTCTTCTGGCTCCATCAACTCAGCCTCCAATTCACTTTCTATTGAAAAGCTGTCGCCCCTCTCTGCGTAACTTCTGCTGTCAGACTTGCCATTTTGGTCTTAAAATGTTCAGATGATCCTGGTGTTTTTATTTCGCTATTTTGTCCGTAAATTAAGATATGAACATTAATAACAGACAAATCAGGCTGAGACGTACAGCCCCTGTCCTCACTGTGCTGGACGCATGCTGCATTCACGTGATCAACTCTGATCACATGAACTCTGCTTGGAATTTCAACTCGGAAACTTGTGCGGAAGCATCGGGCTCTGAATTTCCGTGTTTACGTCACAGTGACAGGAGTCCCTTTGGGATTGGAGGACAGTGTGGATTCTCATGAACGCTCTGATTTTAGAAAGAACGTAGTTATTTCCGAGTTTCCGAGATCACACGAATGCCGCATGAATCTGGACTGAAGCTGCTGTGGCCTGCTCCTTTGATACTGGTGTTTCCTCTGCCTTGTCTGGACCACATCACCTGCTCACTGACCCTGTGATGTCACCACCATGACCTCTGACCCCACAGACATGCTTCTTTAGCACACTTGACTGAGAGCGCCCCCTGTGGACCGGCATAGTCTGATCTGGAACTCTGCCCAGTCTCACTGTCTCACCCTCCCACCAGTGAGCACAGTTTGATATAGCCAAGTTAGTAAGAAGGGATATGTTCTCTTTCTAAATTATACTGCTGAATTTACTTGATGAAAATTGTATTTTTGTCAAGCCCAATTTCACACAGCAGTGGACTCACAGGGTTTAAAAAAAACTGTTGATTTAACCAACAGAAAGTTCGAAAATCAACTCATGGATGAACTGTGATGAAAGTCTGGAAGCAAAACCAGGACTAAACCAGGACTAAACCAGAAATAAACCAGGACCAAACCAGGACTAAACCAGAAATAAACCAGGACTAAACCAGGAATAAACCAGGACTAAACCAGGACCAAACCAGGACCAAACCAGGACTAAACCAGAAATAAACCAGGACTAAACCCGGACTAAACCAGAAATAAACCAGGACTAAACCAGGACTAAACCAGAAATAAACCAGAAATAAACTAGGACTAAATCAGGACTAAACCAGGACTAAACCAGTGCTACACAAGGACTAAACCAGGATCGAACCAGGAATAGACCAGAACTGAACCAGGACTAAACCAGAAAACCAGGACCAAAGTAGGACTAAATGCCATAAACAGACATCAGCGCCCCCTGTGGACGGGCACAGTCTGATCTGGAACTCTGCCCAGTCTCACTGTCTCACCCTCCCACCAGTGAGCACAGTTTGATGTAGCCAAGTTAGTAAGAGAGGATATGTTCTCTTTCTAAATTATACTGCTGAATTTACTTGATGAAAATTGTATTTTTGTCAAGCCCAATTTCACACAGCAGTGGACTCACAGGGTTTAAAAAAAACTGTTGATTTAACCAACAGAAAGTTCGAAAATCAACTCATGGATGAACTGTGATGAAAGTCTGGAAGCAAAACCAGGACTAAACCAGGACTAAATCAGTACTGAACCAGTACTACACCAGAACTAAACCAGGATTTAACCAGTACCACACCAGGACTAAACAAGGACTAAACCAGAACTAAACCAGAACTAAACCAGAACTAAACCAATACTAAACCAGGACTAAATCAGGACTAAACCAGGGCTAAACCAGTACTACATTAGAATACAAAGTCTAAAGGAGGACTAATCCAGGGCTGCTACAAGAGTAAATCAGGACCAAAGCAGGACTAAATGAGGATTATGATAGAATTATGAGACGGCGATCATTTCTTCATCATCTCGTGCTGAAGATTATGGGTTAACACATACAAAAGCACCTTCTCCCAAACATCTCCCTGGCTCTCTTCCCTCCAGGAGAATCCACATCTCCAAGGCGGCTCTGGACTGTCTGAACGGAGACTATGAGGTGGAGGAAGGACACGGGAAGGACCGCAACGACTTCCTGCGGCGGCACAACATCGAGACGTTCCTAATCAAGCAGCCGGAGGAGAGCAGCCTCAGCCCCCCCGAGGACATCCGATGCGTGCCTAAACAAGCGGCCGGAGGAGCCCAGCCTCAGCCCCCCCGAGGACATCATGAAGGAGGCGGGAGGAGGGGCCGATCGCAGGGCCAGTACCGCCACCTTCAACGAGGCATCCTGGAGCCCCGAGCTACCCTTCGACAACATCATGGGCAAGCAGAACGTAAGCTAGACTTTTCTGGTAGTGTTGTCGTGGTGATAACTGCACATTAATTAGCCTTCATAAAGCATGAACACAGACTTAATTCATAATGAACAAATAGTTTATTAAATGTACCATATTATGCTTTTTTCTGATCTATGTTATAATGTTTCCTCATCACAAACAGACCTGGAGTTGTGTTTGTTTCATTCATTCTGGTCTATGTTATAATGTTTCCTCATCACAAACAGACCTGGAGTTGTGTTTTGTTTCATTCACACATATTTAACACACAAATCCTGCATATTTAAGATGAGTTCTTCTCTCAAACTGAAAACACTCTGTCCCATAGGAAGAGCTCCACTGTGTTTTTAAACTCCATACACATTCACTAGAATCATTTGGATAATTTCAGCCCTGGAATTGTCAATATCTACTAAACAAAAGGTAAAAGGAGCTGTTAACTTGAAAACTACAACAGAACAGAGCATTTTGAGCTTTGGAAATGTAGACTAACTAATAATAAAGAATTACTGAAACATGTGGATGAAACAAAACACAGCTCTAGGTATGTTTTTGATGAGGTAACAACATTCTAACATGGCTTAAAGCTCAAAGAGTCAATTTTGTGTAATATAGACCTTTAAGAATGACTTGGGCTTAGGAACTACTTAATTGAGAAGTTAGGGTTTGGAGTTAGGGTATTAATTAAAGAGGGGGTATTATGCAAAAATGTGTTATTGTGTTATAACATTCCCTCATCAAAAACATGCCTGAAGAGGTTTTAGATGTCGTTCATGCATGTTTGAGTAATTTAGTGATCTCTCCCGGGCCCTATTCAAACCCTCCTGACAGTTAGCTGTAAGATTCTGTGCAAGGCTCAGCCTTCAACAACTTCACAAACCTGAATTGATGTGCTAAGTATTTCATTAGCGGGATGCACGTTGGTTATAAAGTGATAGCACTCTGAAGGGCAAGAGCAAAGGGAGGGGAGACTCCAAAAGGAAAATGAATGTTAATACGTGATTTTGGTAACATGGTGATCTAAATATGTTATGTGTTAGTTAATACCCCATAGAAGTAAAATACCCCCTCTTTAAGTAGTTCACTGAATTATTCTTAATAAACTGTTTTTCTATTGTGAAGTTAATCTTTGTTCATGGTAGTTTTATATGATAGTTTGAATATCAGGCTTTTTGGACAACCCTTCTGCCTATACCTATACCTGTACCCATCAACCGCCTCCTATTAGTGTCGGACAACTTGTTTTATACATTACACATTCTTACTTTGTTTTGATATGAGCGATGTACCAGGCCTTTTGTGGGGTATACTACGAAGCTGGTTGGACATAGCCAGACCTTCTCAAAGCCTGAAGCTCAGCCAAAGTTTGAGCTTCAGTCTCTGGGTGCGCTCACAGGGAAAGGGGCGTGTGCCGCGTCATTTGACCAGTTTTACGCACAGAATGGACCATCTGATGAGCATTTGATTATAAAATATTCTATTGTAAAAGCTACTAATAACAAACAAAACAGATTTGTGTAAATTGACCCATATCTGGTAGTTCACTGCTTATTTGAATCTACTTCTTTGCAAGGGTTTAGTTTAATAAATTGTAGCCTAAAATACATGGGAAAAAGCAGCACACTTTCTGCTCACTGCTTCATCCAACTGTAATGTAGATCTAGATTGTGAGCATAAGTGTGCAGTGTGCATGATGTTCTACACATCGCTGCCAGTATGAAAACAAACCGGGGGCAAAGTGGGGTTTTTCAGTGGCTCTGGGAGGATGATGCCCATACAGTGGAATATAAAACTTATGAATCTGGAGACGGACTTTTTCTCCAAGGACCTTGTAAAAAGCAATCTTGTAAAAGACTGAAGGGCTGTGTGTAAGAGCGTCCCCTCTGGTGAGTTAAAGCTCCATCTGAGCACTCGTGTTTATAAGTGATTGCACGTGATGGAGAGGGTTTATCAGAGCGTATACCCACTGCCCACACACTAACTATTGTATAGCACTGATCAATATGTGCAGAAAGACTTGTTCAAAGAGAGACAGATCTGATCTAAGTCTTAACTCGGGCTCTTAACCTGCTCCTGACAGGGTGAGCTCTGCCTCTCTGTTACTATAGTGATGTAACCATACTGAAAAGTGAGCCGCCTTCGTGATACAGGAAATCCAGGGTTTGAGGTTTTAGCCACCTATCTTGCTTCATAGTGTACTCCTGAGGTCAGATTAGGTGAAATCCAGGTCCAAACCAGGACTAAAAAAGACCTAAACCAAAACTGAAGCAGGTCTGCAAAAAAACTCTAAACTGGTCTAAACTGGGACCAGAACAGTAGCAGCACAGAACAGCAGTAAGGAGGGATAGAATTAGGTCAACTATTCACTGATCTGATTTTAATGTATTAAACGCCTCCACCCATCACCCCAGCACATGAACTTCTGGCTTGGTTTGGTCTTTGGTGGTTATTGTTTCAGGTTGGTGGTCTTACAATGAATGGATATTACAAACAACTCAAAATGTGTACAAACTTTAATGAGGCACTGGAATTTTTGACTGGGGCTTGTGGTGAGGATAGATCAATTGACAGTATGGTGTGATCTGAGCAGCTGTATGGTGACTGCTATTGTTTGAACCGTTCAATAACAAAGTTGTCTGAACAGCTCCATGTAAAATTGCTTTACAATTTCATGCATTATCCATTCACTTCACACTTGGTTGTGGTACGTTTGTGTTGTAGTCACAGCTGCCTTGGGGCAGAATGCTGGAAGCCACGCTGCCAATCTGCACCATTGGCCCCACTGACCACCACCAACACTCACACTAGGCAATGTAGGTGAAGTGTCTTGTCTGAACGACAGTTTTTGCCACTGAGACTCCTGGTATTCCAGTGGTCTCCCATCCAAGCACTAACCAGGCCCAGACCTGCTTAGCTTCTGAGATCTGACAACATGACGGAATGTTATATAGTCTCTTCATGTCTGCATGGCAGAACCTGCATTTAAAGGATCCTAGGGGCCTATATCAGGGGACAGAACAGAGTCTTTGGGTGGTTTTCCTTGTTAAATAAAGGTTACTTAATTAAACACACAAGTGCAATTTATTGTTACGCCACCCTTCTGATCGTAGTGGTCTGATCAGCTGTATAGTTGCTGGTGTTGTTAGGTCTGTTCAGCTGTATGGTTGCTGATGTGATTTTATCTGATTAACTGTAAGGCAGATGTATGTTGTGATGGTATCAGGTCTGTGTAGCTGTATAATGGCTGATGTCATGGTAAGCGTATGTTGTTTGGTCTGATCAACTGTATGGTGGCTGGTGTTGTTGTTTGGTCTGAATGATGTGATCACTGGTGCTGTAGTGATTGTATGCTATTTGATCTGATGAGCTGTATGGCGGCTGATGGTGCTCCTCTCTGATAGTGTATTGTTTGATGATCTGAGCAGCTGTATGGTGCTTTGTGTTGTTGTTTGTTATTGTTTTATCTGAGCGGCTGTATGGTGCCTTGTGTTGTTTAGTCTGAACAGCTGTATGGTGCATTGTGTTGTTGTTTAATCTGAACAGCTGTATGGTGCCTTGTGTTCTGTGTTGATAGCGTGTTGTTTTGCGCTGGTGGCCTTTCCGTGGCATTTCCCGGAGCTCTTCGTGTAACATGTTTCCTATGGGCCATACGTGTTTCCAGTGCAGATCACAAATGTCACTCTCTGGCCTTTGTACTCTCAAAGATCTACACAACAGAATAATGAACCAG
>KN484311.1:0-20640 GCA_000787095.1 Periophthalmodon schlosseri | reverse complement strand
ACTAGAAAAGGACTATACCAGGTCTAAACCAGATCTAAACCACAACAATGTCAGGACTAAAACAGATCCAAACTAGGACTATATGTGGACTAAAGCAGGTCTAAAGGCAGCTCCAAAGTAGGATTATACCAGGACTAAAATTGGCCTAAAACAGGTTTAAATTTAGACTATATGTGAACTAAAGCACATCCAAAATTACCATGACAATATCAGGACTAAACTAGGACTAATGCAGGACCACAACAGGACTGAACCAAGAGTAAATGAGGACTAAACCAGGACTAAACCAGGTCTAAACAAAAACTAAAGAAGGACCAAACCAGGTTTACACCAGTACTATGAAAGGACTGAGCCAGGTTTAAACAAAACAGTATTAAGCATTACCAAAGAAAGACTCCTACTAAACCAAGACTAACCAACATTTCAAAATACTAAACCCCAATTTACCCTAAACTACGTCTAAACCAGGACTAAATTTGGTCTGAATCAAGGATAAACAAGAACTAAACCTGTCACAATAACACATTTTGAAGCACGATATATCGCTACAGAGAAATATAACAATAAACGATAATATTGAAGCTAGTTTATGCCACTGACACAATAACAGTAAAGCTGGTTAATCCCAGTAAAAGATTTTTAATATAAGCTGTATTATTAAAAGGCATGAGCTGCAACAGATGAATAGCAGAATTAAGCAATATTTAGCCATAGACGTTACATATTCAACCCTCAACTGCTCAAATCTTATCACATTACAACAAAAATAACAAAAATCTCTCCATCATTGCAAAGAAAATATACACATGATAAATATTGAGTCCTAAAATATATTGTTCCAGCTTTCATATTTTGAAAGATAAGTCGATATATAGTAATTATCAACCAGGACTAAACTAAACAAGGACTAAATATAAACTAAGCCAGCATTGTAAGCATGAGTCAAGAAGGGCGACAGTAGTTCAGTTGGTAGAGCGTTTGTCCACTGATCTGAAGGTTGGCGGTTTGAATCCCACTCTCGTCATAAACATCATTGGTAGCGCATTGGCCCAAATGAATGCTGTCGTTGTGTATTTGGACAAGACACTTAACCCTCCTCACCCTCACACTGATGTATGAATGTGTGTATGAATGTGTTTATGAATGGGTCAGTGGTTCCTTGATGTAAAGTGCTTTGAGTGCCTTGAAGGTGGAAAAGTGCTATATAAAAATGTGACCATTTACCGTTACTACCAAACCACGACTAACCAACATTATAGAAATACTAAACTGAGAATTACCAAAGAAGGGCTACTACTGGGCTGTAGTCGACTAAAGAAATTCTTGGTGGACCAAAGCCATGTCCTGTCGATCGATTGGCTGACTAAAAAGGAAGCGTGGCAAAAGCTCTCAAAACTCTAAGCTACATCTAAACCAGAACTAGATCAGGTCTGAGAATAAACCTGGACGAAACAAGAATCAGCTTGCCTCCTCAAGAATGACCAATGACCCCATAGCTCCCCCAAAGATTTTTCCTCACTTTCAAAGCACATTCAGTTTCGACTAAAAATGTTCAAATGGCAACCGCAGAGTGTTCAAAATGAAACTACAATAAAATAAAGAATTCCATACTAGGTTTTATAAGTCACTAATTTGTTTAAAAAAGCAAAACAAACATGATACGGGGTGGGGGGTACGCTCTGTCTAATTAACTTGTTAGTGAGCACCCACATTGAATACCTTAGTGCGCCCTTATTTCCTCCCACCAAAAATGTCTGGCTCCGCCCCTGATTACCAAAGAAGGTCTACTACTAGGGCTGTAGAAATTCTTTGTTGACTAAAGACATGTCCTGCCAATCGATTGGTCAGCTAAAAAGTGGGCGTGGCGAAAGCTCTCAAAACTCTAAGCTACATCTAAACCAGAACTAAATCAAGTATCAGTAAAACCAATATTGTGCATTATGTCTTAAATCTGGATTGGCGGAACAATGAGGAAATCCAGTCTTCCATGTTTATCTTACACGGCATCTCTCCTCTTTCTTCTCTCAGATAATGATGCCTTCCCTCCCGCTCACGTGATTCCGATATTAGCAATCCCGACGTGTGTGTGGGAAAGACAGGTTCTATTTTTAGCGTACAGTTCCATTCACCGACGCGCTGATGTGGAGGGCCGCTGTTAAACTCTGACCCCTGGTATTCTCATTTTGATTGGTCCAAATGTCAGTGATTGTCCCGGGCATAATGAGCAGTGCACGCTTGCCCACCCGCATCCATATTCAACAGAGGGGCAGCGGTCAAATCCACGCACGCCGCCGCAGTGTCTTATCAGAGCACTGGAGCGGAGAGCACGGGCGGTGCGGGGCGGAGCCAGAACCATGCATCAATGTCACCTTCAGGAGGGATTCTTATACACTGCAAAAATAGATCTATGTTAAAGAGGGGGTATTTTTGAGGTTTTTACCATGTTATAATGTTCCCTCATCAAAAACACGCCTGAAGAGGTTTTAGATGTCATCCATGCATGTTTGAGTAATTTAGCGATCTCTCTGAGGCCCTATTCGGACCGTTCTTAAGGTTAGCTGTAAGATTTGTCCAATGCTCAGCCCACAAGCCTATGTCACCCATGGTCCCATATGACAATTCTTCATGAATATACAAAAACATGATACAAAGTAATACACTACAACTTTACAAACCTGATGTGATGTGCAGTAGTTTCATTAGCGGAACGCACACTGATTGTAATATGATAGTGCTGTGAAGGGGGAGTGACTTTTTGACTCAGATCTAAATATGTTTTAGCATTTAATACCCCACAGAAGTCCCCCCATATCCCTCTTTAACAAATTTTTGAAAAGGAAGAAAATTAATAGATGTTGGAGAAGTTCTAAGTCTAGATTAATTGAATTTTCTTCTGAATTTCAGCCTTCGAACTGGCAACCCAAATGAGAGACTCGTGTGAGACTCATTCTACTTTCTGATTGGATAATCATCTTGAGAGCCAAAATACCAAATTGTAACATAAACAACTTGTCATCATGTCCAAAGGTTTTGTCATTAAGAATAAATCATTACAATTGTTATCAGTAAAAGCTATCTAGCTACTGATTTGAAAAAAAAAAATCTAACGTACAGTTTCTTTAAAGCTAAAACTAAACCAGTAAAGGCGCACTGTGTAACCTTTCTGGTGGAGTATATGCTGCATTGCTTGTCTTGATGGACATGTTAATGCTTTCAAAGTTCCACAATATGGCATTAAACTAATCTATCTTGCATTTATTCAATAACAAGTGTTTTTATTGCTAAGAAATACAAGTGAAACATGCATTCTTAGTGTTACCAGGCTTATCTTTACACAAATCTAACCTGTAACTTGGCCTTGGCACTCCCTGCTTATCTCCAAAGAGTTAGAAGTTCAATATCATACTGGGAACATTCCAGCCAAAATGAAAACATCTCCATAGAGACAAACAGGTGATAGACCACGCACCGGAAAAGTTACATAGTGCGCCTTTAAGACATCAAGACATATATTTTTAGATCTAGTCATTTATGATGTACAAATGTGTTTTGGCACAGTGGAAAGTAGCAGCCTTGTAAACATCTCTGAGAACCATATCACGAGCTGGTCCAGCCCCTCATACATATTTGATGCATCACTGCTACAAAGTGCTCATTAGTTTTATCTCATTTAAGAAGCTCCTCATTTCAGGCTTTGAATCCTAGACTATGGGGCTGTTTGGGGTTTGCATGTTCTCTCTGTGTGCAGGTGGGTTTCCCTAGCAACCCAAAACATGTACATTTGGCTAATCCTTCAGCTAGGTACTCTGAGATCTGGAGAAGGATCCTTGGTCACTACACTGCTCCTGACAGTTGGCCTGTACAAATTGAGGCTCTCGTTATCAACTTTAAAACTTTGAAAGTGATAAGAAATTGTAATTTACTATCATGTCAAACCTTTTTATTTATTAATTCACCTTTTTTTCCATAATCCAATGATGGTGGCTCAGGCGGTGATGGAGGAAGGTTGTTCTACTGTTAAAATATCAAAATGTAGTGATACAGTATTGATATAGTGGGCAGCTGTTTTGATATATCGCGTATATCAAGTATTTTTTGGTCTATTTTACAGTAAAGTTGATGTATTTGATATTAAAGGCACTATACCTGATTGTTTACTGTCTTAAAAATGGAATTAGTTCATTTTAAACGGTTTGCAGTGGTCTAAAGTTATTCCTCACTTACTTTATGCATTCAGAGCGTCCTAATTATTCACCGCGATGAGTTTATAAGTGCTTTTCACAACTCTCAGAGACCAGAGTGGAGTTTTGCTGTCACAGTAATGCTAACAACAACTAGCATGCTAACCACACACTTCCTGATCATGGGACAATAAAAGGTTTTATAGTTAGATCCAGAAATACATGGAAAAAATGGGTACAGGCTCTTACGTTTGTGCAGGTAGTGGTTTAGCAAAGAAATACTGTTCAGTTGTTAAAATATTTGCAGTTCAACAACAACAACAAAAAAAGCACATATCGCAAAATTGTGTTATCATATCGTGAATTATGTATCACAAGTCGTATCTAGGGTGTGTTGAGGAGAGGTGTTCTACTGCTAAGGAGGTGATGGAAGAGGATGAGAAGGAGGAGAGGAAGGAGGTGGAAGAAGGTTGTTTTACTGATGAGGAGGTGATGATGGAGGAGGAGAAGGAGGAGGAGGAGGAGGAAGATTGTTTTACTGCTGAGGAGGAGATGATGGAGAAGGAGAAGGAGGAGGAGGAGGGTTGTTTTAATGCTGAGGAAGTGATGATGGAGGAGGAGGAGGAGGAGGAGGGTTGTACTACTGCTGAAGAGCTGATGGAGAAGGAGGAGGAGGGTTGTACTACTGCTGAGGAGGTGATGGAGGAGGAAGGTCGTTTTACTGCTGAGGAGGTGATGATGGAGGAGGAGGATTGTTCTTCTGCTAAGATGGTGGTGGAGGAGAAGGAGGAGGAGGAAAAAGGTTGTACTACTGCTGGGGTGGTGATGGAGGAGGAGGAGAAGGAAGGTTGTTTTACTGCTTAGGAGGTGATGATGGAGGAGGAGAAGAAGAAGGAGGAAGAGGAGGAGTTGTTCTTCTGCTAAGATGGTGATGGAGGAAAAGGAGGAGGAGGAAAAAGGTTGTACTACTGCTGGGGTGGTGATGGAGGAGGAGGAGAAGGAAGGTTGTTTTACTGCTTAGGAGGTGATGATGGAGGAGGAGAAGAAGAAGGAGGAAGAGGAGGAGGAGGTTTGTTCTTCTGCTAAGATGGTGATGGAGGAGGAGGAGGAGGAGAAGGGTTGTACTGCTGCTGGGGGAGGTGACGGAGGAGGAGGGTTGTTTTACTGCTGAGATGGTGATGGAGGAGGAGGAGGAAAACTAATAGAAGCTAGATGACTCATTAGGCACAGGAACAATTATGCAGAATATACCTCAGATGACAGTTCACTCCTCAGGGTAGTTCTAGGACTTGACTAATATCAGATACTTCTGTAAACAACTGTGTGTGGATGTTTCCATGTAGTTCGCTCCTCAGCCAAATAAAGCCTTGATTGGCTTTATTTGGCTGGAGCCGAGTACCATGGGTGACATCAAACTCCTTTAGTCCACTTCTTTATACAGTGTATGGGCCAAACATATTCACTCTTAAACTTTTGTCCAGTGACAGAATATATATTTTCTTTCGCTGAGGACAAAACAAGGCAAAATTCTAACCTTTGTCAGATGGACTTGCGTAGTGTTACAGCAATGTAATATTCAAAACAATGTGGACAATGCTGTTTAGTTGATGTTATGAACAGCCCAGCCCTACTCGGACCTTTGAACAGTACTTTGAAATCATATATTTGACGTTTGTTCCCGACCCATTCCTCGACTATCCTTTTCTTAAACACCTTCTCCATCATCCTGAATTAAACATTTTAGCAGTAGACGCGGCGTTCGATGCTAATGCTATTATCCACTCAGCAACTCGGCTAGTCCGGGAAGATTTTGGAACACCAGAACCAGTCCCCTGTATTTTCTCCTGCATCCGTTAGCATTAGCCCGCAAAATTTGCTAATTTTGAATAATCCAGAGGGTATCAGCTGGTACCAACCCATCACCACATTTAGGTCAGAGCCTCATTTAAATACATTGTTGAGTGTGTAAGCCTTTTGGTGTTCTATTTTAGATAATTATTAGCATAAAACTGACATCTGAGCTCTTAGCACTTTCAGTTGAGATTTGGGTGCTTCTGTTAAACATCTAGTGAGCACTAAACCTCCTCTTTTACCTGTTACTGGAGAGGAAACCAGATAAATTACATGCATATCATGAATAAACATTGGGTATAGTTTAATATGGGGATTTGCTTCACCATTCATTTGTCTGTGAAGGAGTGATCGAGTTGTAGCAACGGGCAGACATAGAGAATTCTGCGTCTATGAATGTCTATGGATTTAACTATACTAAAGTTTGACACGAAATGGTGATCCGTCTACTCACTGCATGTGGCCCGTAGCACATGGCTTGTACCTTTACCGGATGTGTACCAGTGCTGTGCGGTCTGGGACATGGGACATTGGGTTGATTTTGCTGTTTGCATGTGCTTCCCCCGTAGACCCTGGCCGCTCTAACACGAAACTCCATTAACCTGCTTCCAAACCATCTCGCCCAAGCTTTGCATGTCCAGTGTGGGCCCGAGGAGATAAACAAGCGCATAGCCAGCTCCATCCATCAGAGGAGCGGGGATAAGCTGAGACGCGAGCACATGAAGCTTTTGTCACTCATGTTTAGAGTCTCCAGTCTGGAAGAGAAGGTAGAGGGCTTTGGAGTGTTCTCTGACCAGTAGACCTGTCACGAAATACAATAAAATATACAATTAACGATACTATTGAAACTAATTTATGCCACTCACTTAATAACCTTAAAGAACACATATTATTCTTGTGGCTTTAATATCCTTTAAACATGCTTTTGGACATTGTGGGATAAGTAATTCACATTTACTTAACCTATATTACACAAAATTAACTCTTATGAGCTTTAAGCCATGTTAGAATGTAGTTACCTCATCAAAAACATACCCGGAGTTGTGTTTTGTTTCGTTCACACGTTTGAGTAACCCAGGATAAGATAATGCTGTCAGCATCCCCAAAGGTCAAAATGCTCTTTACCACCTTGTGATGTCATGTAGTAGTAGTCTTCAGATTAACAGCTCCTTTTACCTTTGTTCAGTAGAGATTGGCGAATTCCAGGGCTGAAATGATCCAAATGATTTGAGTGAAGGTGTGTGAAGTTTAAAAACAAAGTGGGGGACTTCCTGTATTGCCACATGACATCACAAGGTGGAACAGTGATTTCTGTTTGAGAGAAAAACTCAGTCTAAATGTGTAGGATTTGTGTGTTAAACATGTGTGAATGAAACAGGTATGTTTTTGATGAGGAAACCCCATTATGACATAGATCAGAAAATTGTGTAATATAAGCCCTTTAAAATAATATCTCCATTTGGAAAACACACTTTATGAACTTCACCTGTTTCCAATGAGGCTCATAGGCATCGCTCCCTTTGCTGTCAGCAACTGGAACAAACATTTTAAAAATAAACAAATTAAGTCCTTATCCCCCAAGAACAATTTGACCACAGACGTCTGGTGATGGTTTATGGGCTTAAAAACTGCACAGGAAAGTCTGGAGTTTTATCTATGACGCAACAAAACTGGCAAAATGCAAACAGAGCATTCATGAGTGCTCAAAGAAGATTATGAATGAAGCAAAAATAGAACTTCATACATCATTTATTGAACGTTAAGTCGGTGTAGCATTTATTGTGACAGGCCTACTGACCAGCTCACGAGGAACCAAGCACAGAGGCAAGAGGTCATTACAAAACATGCATCAGAAAAGTCATTTTACTGTGTTTACTTTTGAGTCAAGCTTCAGTAAGAAGTTAACAGCTTGATTTCAACACGAGCTATCAGGTCAAACGCTATAACCATTTGATTTTTTTATTTGATCGATGACCTGATGGATGAGATGTTACACAGAGGGGCTTTAGTATCCCTGAAGATGAATTGACTGATAAGTTCATTCACCCAAGTAGAGTTGATTTCTAGACAGACCTGTGCCTCTGTGCTGTGCTCCCTCCTGACCACCTCCTCCTCTCTCTGCTGCCTTACATTCACTGAAGGACATTGAAAGTTAAAGATACACTATGGAACTTTTTTCTGGTTAGGTGTCGACCTCCCGCTTGTCTCCAAAATGTTATTCCTTTTCATTGAATGTCCCACAGTATGGCATTAAAGTCATCTATCTCATTTTTGCTAGTGGTGTAGTGGTTTAAGGTGTTGCACATGTGTAGCCCTGGCCACAACATGTCTCTACCCTCTCTCCCCCCATTTCACGCTACACCTGTTTTGCCCAAGTCCAATAAGTCCAAAAAATCTCCATGGAGACAAATAGGGGACATCACCAGGCCAAGATGTATATTTTTAAGGTATTTTGAGCAATGAAAGAAAAAAAAAAACAACAAAAACAAAAAAACAAGGGGAAAAAGCAGTAAATTCCCCATGGAGACAAGCAGTTGGCAGACCCCCCCCTCCAGAAATGTTACACAGTGTTCCTTTAAAGCATGCAATCTTCTCTTTAAGTGCTTAAAAGGTCATTTTCACAGATTTGTCCTCTTTGGTGAATGTAACGCAGTGCTGCTGATGTCGTGGTTGTGTTGCCCTTTGACCTTTTGGGTGATGGTTTGGCCCCTCCCCTCTGTGCTCTGTAGCTGGCTGTGTTCTGTGGGCTTCTCTCCTCATGTACCTGCTTTAAGATACTGTCCGTGGAGGATTCTGTGTTCTTTCTGAAGGAAATATTTACCTAATTTCTCAGGTCTACATAACTGAAAGGGCTTTAAGGCTACGGCATCAGGAGCAGTTAGTAGTTAGTCTCTTTAATTATCTGTCAGAAGCTATGCGTGTATAATGGGAGTGCTTCAGCAACTGTTTTGAACTGTTTTTCATATCAAAACACGCATCCAAAAGCGCATACTGATTTACACTTCATTAAAGGAGACAAGATACCCAAAAATGACTAAACTAAGCCAGTGTGATTTTAATTTTGCCTAGCTTGTTTTAAAACAGTTTTTTTTTAGATTATTACAAAATGATTACAAAATATACAGTAAAAACCTTCCACACAGTTACTAAAGCATATTAATGGACACCCCCTGAAGTAGTCTTTAGCTTATAAAAGGGGCCCTTAGCATTTGTCGATACACATAATAGTACTGGTAGGTAGAGACATGCGCATCTGATCTGTACATAAGCTTTCCTGTCACACGATTGGTCAGGTGACTACTTGGGAAACTGAATTAAAAGCACTATGCTAAATCCGCCAGTGAGAGTGCATTGGGGTCTATGTCCCTTCTGGTACCAGTGTTTGGTAACAAGCTAACAAAGCTTTTGGCACTGGAGACCCATGTTTTTTAGTTGACTTTTCTATCAGTTTTAGAAGCCGTGCCAAATGGGTTGTTCCCGGTACTGATACTTGTAGCAGCAAAAGCTCAGATACCGCACATTTTTCAGATATCGGTATCAAGGAGTACCCAAACCAATTCCCTGACCTAACACCATAGGCTACTGTATATTTCTGAAGGAAGAGGATGCAGTCGAGAGCTGCAGCTTTTTACAATGCAGCGGCTAATGATTTGAGCAGCTTAAATACAGACCGTAGAGGCTCTAAAAATACAAAAAAATGACAGAAAATAGATTGGTGTTACTTCTTTTAATGCCTTTATTTTTGGAGGTGTAAAACTGTTTAAAATAAGTTGACACCAGGCTAACACTGACTTAATTACTCTGCATAATTAGCAGACACACAGCAGGCTAGGATCAGTCTGCTACACGCCGTCAGTAGCTTCATCTGAGGAGTATGTTTCATATATCAGAACAGTTGAAGACATGTTGGCACATTCACCTCACAGCAGGGAGATTGCCGGTTTGATTCCCAGAGCGGTTGCACACTGCTCTTCACTGGTTGCCACACACTGGTATAGGGTGGGTCAAATGCAGAAAGGAGATAGAGGGTCTACTTTAACCTTTATTTCGTCAGTGAGTTTCCGGCCTCTGCTCTTTGCTCTCTGCTACTTCTGTTGGTCCCCTGCATGTGTCGTGTGCTACCCGTGGTGTGTTTTTGTGCGTAGTTCACCAAATAAATATCTACATGAGTTAAAATGACTTCAACAATACAATCCTGATGTGTTTTGACTCATTCATGAATTAGTCCTAGAGTTTGCTTTGTAAACAGAGAACAAATTGGACAATAAAGATATATTTTTCTAGTGAACTTTGGCATTAACTTGTCTGGCTGCTCATCTTCAGGACCTGAGTCTGGTCTGGTGAGCTTTAGGGATGCACCAATACGATACCGGTATTGAATATTGGCGCCGATACTGAAAAATGTTGCTCGATCGGGTATCGGTTCCATGATATCGGTTGGGCCATTAATTGACACTTTTAATGACACTTATTTCAGGCTGATTTTCGCCTACAATGTCTCATAATGTTTGAACTTTTATCCATACAAAGCTGTTCAGTAATTACTTGAAGGATAACACTTGCATAACACAACTGGATCTCTTGTGTGATAAGGTAACTCTTTTAAGGAAATAAGTGCCATTTTACGACCCTACACTAGTATTGGTTAATATCGGATATGGGCAGATACTTAAAGTAAACGTATCGATATCGGTATCGTAACTGAAAAAGCTCTATCGGTGCATCCCTAGTGACCTTTAAGGAATGGGCTAAGAAAATTTTACACTAAGCTGCGTGTCTTTTTAGTCAACTCTGTAGGTGTCATAAACCAACTGAAATAATCTAGACCTAATCAATAAATAAACAAATAAAAACTAATTAAAAAATCATTTCTGAACTCCAGTCATTTTAACTCGTGTGGATATGCTTGTTTTGCAATAGGACAGTGCCGCTCTGTCTCTCAATAACCCTGTCCCCTGTCCTCTGTCCCTGCAGTACTCTCAGATGAGGGACGAGGTCTTCAAGTCAAACCTGGTGTGCGCCTTCATTGTCCTCATCTTCATCACGTCCATCCAGAGCCTGCTGCCCTCCGCCAGGTAAACGTCGCCCCCTTCTGTCATACAAAGAGACTACTTACGATGGAGTGATAATGTGTTACAACCTCCAGCAATAAAGCACCCACTTGAACCCACTGTAAGCTGTAGTGTCTGGTTCTCAGCATGGTGACGATGGGCGTACAGTTCTCCATCCTCATCGCGCTGCACTCCTGCCTGCTCCTGGTCACCACAGCAGAGGATTACAAGTGTCTCCCCCTAGTGCTGAGGACGGCGTGCTGCTGGGTCAACGAGACCGCCTCCGCCCGCAACGCCATCGTCTGCCTCTCCATCCTCATCAACTTCCTGGCCGCCATGATCAACATCGTGAGTGACACTGACACACTTAAAGGGGATGTATTATTTGTCATTATTTGTATTTATTTGTCATTTTGCAATGTAACATGGGGAGAGAAAGTGTAGAGCAAATGGTCGAGAGGTGACTCCGCAACACCAAGATGTTATAGACACTGTGTGTAGCCTGCACTTTTGAAAAATGTTCTACAATCACAACTGAACCTGGGTTGCCAGAGCCTAAACTTGCAGATGGAGAACATATACACGATTTTCTCATTCTCAGTATGTGGACAGACCATGCCTCATGTGAAGGCTCAAAACTTCCAAAATTCACTCACTGAGCTGCAGAGGCTGCACTAGCACTGATTTATGATTGGCTGCAGGTGCTGGGGCTTAGATCGTGATGATTCAGATCAGAGAGAGTCCTTTTAGGTTTAAACCAACTGGATTTCAGCATTAAAATTGGCAACCCAAAAGAGACTCATGAGAGGCTTTGCTTAAATCTTTATTCAACCAAGAAGGTTCCATTGAGATTACTAATCTCTTTTTCAAGTGAGTCCTGGCCAAGGCAGCAGCATAAATATGCATGTGGGGCGACAGTGGCTCAGTGGTGAGAGCAAGGGACCCGGTTTTGTCATTGTGCCAGCTCTGGTACTGCACTAAACTGGTTCAAGTCCTATCTAGAAGACGGGGAGTACTTTATTGAAATTGGAAAATGTGTCTCAGATAAAATGTCCCTGACCTGTGGGGTGCCCCATGGGTCAATCCTGGGACCCCTTTGTTCAATCCGCTCTGTTCCACCTTGTGATGTCATCAAGTGGTAGTTTAAGGGTAACATCTATTTTTTGCCTCAGTTGAGCTGATTTACTCTTCAAACACTAGAATAACCTCACGTTGTTGCTTGTTTTAAATATTTGTGTTGTATGTTTTGTTCAGTTGAGATTGTCAATAGAAAGTCTCTAATCCAGGGGTCTCAGACTCAGTTTACCTGGGGGCCGCTGGAGGCAGAGTCTGGGTGAGGCTGGGCCGCATCAGGTTTTCCACAAGAAAAGCCTTGTTAAAAAAATTCCAATCTTCTCAAATCTCTTTATTTTTATTTTTTAACACAAAATAAGATGAGAAAATAAATAAACAAATAAAGAATTAATAAGAAAATAAATAAACGAATGTCCGCGTGTGCCCAATTGAAACGAGGCAGCCAGCCAGGCACTGAAGAAAACACTGCATGGCAACGCTGCTGTAACTTTCACTCATTGAGAAATGTTTCTCTGCTTGCATCAAGCCCGGCCGATCTCCCGCCCCCGAGAGCCATATACCCCACCGTGATTGGTAGGCGCATTCAGCTCCACACGCAACACTGTAAAGTGCCATACGTATCAAACTCGCGGGCCGCACTAACATTAAACTTTCATATTAAGGCGGGGGCCACAAACTTCGTCCTGCGGGCCACAATTGGTCCCGCGGGCCACAAGTCTGAGACCCCTGCTCTAAAACCTTCAAATCAGGCTAGAAATCTAGTGGTAATAATGGACTCAGACTTGAACTTTAACAGCCACATGGAATCAATAACATCTACAGATTTTTACCATCTAAAAACATTGCAAAAATCAAAGGTATATTGTCAAAACCAGGCTTGGAGAGACTCATGCATTTGTCTCCAGTAGGTCAGACTACTATAACGACCTGCTCACTGCCTCAAGCCTTTAAGACAGCTGCATCACTGGCCTCTCCAAAAGAGCGTTAAGACAGCTGCAGCTCCAGAACACTGCTGCTCGGGTCCTGACTAGAACTAGGAAGTATGAGCACAAGTCCTGTGCTCAGGTCTCGGCTCAGAGAATGGAGAGACTTGGAGAGTCTCCATGGCCTAGCACCAAAGTACATCTCCGACATGTTTGTGCCATATGAACCATCTCGCACTCTGAGGACTTCAGGGACCGGCCTCCTGCTGGTGCCCAGAGTCAGGACTAAACGTTTCAGTTTTATTCAGCTAAAACCTGGAACAGTCTTCCTGAAGATGTGAGACAGGCCTCTGCTTTGACAATGTTTAAATCCAGGCTCAAAACAGTTCTGTTTAGCTGTGCATATGACTGAAAGGGTTTTATTCTTCTCTTTTAATTTTAATTTTATGATGATTATTTATGCTTTGATTTGTTCGTATTGTGATTTTAATGTCTTTCTGATTCTGTAAAGCACTTTGAATTAGTTTATGTATGAATTGTGGTATACAAATAAAATTGCCTGCCTTGCCATTGTGTCCTCAGGCAAGACACTTCACCCACATTGCCTAGTATGAAAGTGGTGTGTGAGTGTGTTGATGGTGGTCGGAGGGGCAGATGTTTCAGATTGGCAGTCTCACTTCCATCAGTCTGCTCCAGAACAACTGTGGCTACAGTAGTAATTTACCACCACAGAGTGTGGAGTGAATGAATAATGCACTGTTAGGGGCATTGGGTGTCTTGAAAGGCGCTATATAAATCCAATGCATTATTATTATGAAACCCTCTGGCATGCAGCGGCAGTCTCCTCTTGAGAGTGTTTCAGTACAGTTTCAAGGGGTTATATTTAATACTAATCATAAGCCATTAAAGTGAGTACAGTTAGCTAGGGATGGGCTGATATGGATTTGTGTAGAGCTGATACCTATTTCTGATATTTTTTCTGCTGCTGTGGCTGATAAGCTATATTTTGCAATACCAATGTAGCTTTTAAAATCCATAGCAAGGCCCACAAATGTATCTTAAATTGTTAAGTTAAGATCATAAATTAACTAAATGTATTTAAATGGGACATACAATCATTTAATACATGTTTGTGTAAACGTACAGCCATATATATTCTGTTTGTCTGTTCAAAAAGACTAATCTGTTGCACTGAGGACAATCTGAGAAATGGGCAGCGCCAAAAAAATATTGGGATTGAATACTGATACCGGCCAGTACCGATATTGACAAATCATCATTGTCCGATACCGATACTAGAACTGTATTGTCGCACATCCCTACAGTCTGACTGCAGCTCTCTGTGCTCTTGTGTTACAGTTGTGGTGTGACTTTGATAAGCCCAGCACACTCCGAAACCAGACATACAACATGTCAGGAGCAGTCCCAGATATCTGCTTCTACCCAGAGGTAAGCCCACCCTCAACTTTCAACTGCTCCTAATGATAATGCATGTGAATGTATTTCCACACTTATACTGTCCAATGTGGACTCTCTCTCTCTCACGCTCTCTGTCTATTTATTTATAGTGATATTTTGTATGTGAATAGAGATGTACAGTTGAAACCAGAACTTTATATACACTATATAAAAAGACACATACACTTTTTTCTCTCTGTCTGACAAATCAGACTAAACGTTTCCTGTTTTAGGTCAGTTAGGATTATTTGCTAAATGCCAGAATAATGAGCGATGGATTTTTTAGACAATTTTTCATGACTTTCTTCAAAGTCAGATGTTTACATACATTTCATTAGGATTGGGTACCATTGTCTTTAAACTGTGTGACTTGGGTCAAATGTTTTGGATATCCTTCCACAAGCTTCTCACAATAGTTGGCAGGAATTTTGTCCCATTCCTCCAGACAGAACTGATGTAACTGAGCCAAGTTTGTACGCCGCCTTGCTTGCTCATGCCTTTTCAGGTCTGTCCATAAATGTTTAATAGGATTGAGATCAGGACTTTGTGATGGCCACTCCAGAACATTGACTTTGTTAGCTTTAAGCAACTTTGTTACCAGTTTGGCACTAAACTTCGGGTCATTGTCCATTTGGAAGACCCATTTGCACCCAAGCTTTCACTTCCTGGCTGATGTCTTGAGATGTTGCACCAGTATTTCCACATAATGTTCTTTCCCCATGATGCCATCTATTTTGTGAAGTGCACCAGTCCCTCCTGCAGCAAAACAACCCCACAACATGATGCTGCCACCCCTGTATTTCACAATTGGGATGGTGTTCTCAGGCTTGCAAGCTTCCCCCTTTTTCCTCCAAATGTAACGATGCTCATTATGGCCAAACAGTTCAATTTTAGTTTGGTCAGACCACAGGACATGTCTCTAAAAATGAAAGTGTTTCTCCCTGCGTGTATTTGCAAACTGTAATCTGGCTTTTTAATGTTTCTTTTGGAGTAATGGCTTCTTCCTGGCAGAGTGGCTTTTCAGCCCATGTCGGTACAGTACTTGTTTCACTGTGGATAATGACACACTCTTACCAGCTTCAGTCAGCATCTTCACAAGGTCTTGTGGTTTTGTTCTTGGGTTGATATGGACATTTTGGACCAAAGCACGTTCATCTCTGGGACACAGAACCCGGCTCCTTCCTGAGCCGTATGATGGCTGGACATTCCCATGGTGTTTATACTTGTGTATAATTGTTTGAACAGATGAACATGGCACCTTCAGGCATCTGGAACTTGCACCCAAGAATGAACCAGACTTATGCAAGTCCACAGTTCTCTTCCTGATATCTTGACTGATTTCTTTTGACTTTCCCATGATGTTACACAAAGAAGCAGTGTGTTTCAAGTGCCTTTAAATACATCCACAGGTGTGTCTCTAATTAACTCAAATGTTGTCAATGAACCTGTCAGAAGCTTCCAAAGACATGACATTATCATCTCGGTTTTCCCAAATCGTTTAAATGCATAGTCATCTTACTGTATGTAAACTTCTGACTTAAAAGAAAGTAATGAAAAATTATCTTTAAAAATCCATCTCTCCTTATTCTAGAATTTAGCAAATAGAAATAATTTTGGTAATCCTATTTGACCTAAAGCAGGAAAAGTTTTGTCTGATTTCAACAGTGGAGAAAAAAAAAAAAAAAAAAGCATGTGTCTTTTTATATAGTGTAATGTAATGTAAACTTCTGGTTTCAACTGTATGCTACTAATTTCTGCCCCAAAATTCCACTACATCCGTTTATCTTGTCTATAAAGTTTGGATTTGCTATGAAGTACGTTTGTCTGCTCCTCAGTACTTTGTGTTCACGGGTGTGCTGGCCATGGTGACCTGCGCTGTGTTCCTGCGCCTCAACTCTGTGCTCAAACTGGCCATCCTCCTCCTCATGATGGGAGTGTACTCTCTGCTGACCGAGGCCTTCTATACTGCGCTGTTCGTGCGATATGATACTGTCCACCACAATACACAGTGAGTAACAGGGACTAGACCAGGACTAGACTGGGACTGAACCAGGACTGAACCAGGACTGAACCAGGACTGAACCAGGACTGAACCAGGACTGAACTAGGACTAAACTCCTCATGATGGGAAAGTACTGCTGACTGAAGTCTTCTACACTGCCCTGTTGGGTGTGATACGGTACTGTTTAACACAACACACAGTGAGTAAGTACTGGACCAGGACTAGACCAGGACTGAACCAAGAGAGAACCAGATCTAGACCAGGACTAAACTAGGACTTAACAGGGCTGAACCAGGACTAAACGAGGACTGAACCAGGACTGAACTCCTCATGATGGGAGTGTACTGTTTGTGCGATACGATACTGACCACTACAATACACAGTGGGTAACAGGGACAAGACCAGGACTAGACCAGGACTACACCAAGACTAGAGCGGGACTGAACCAGGACTGAACTCCTCATGATGGGAGTGTACTGTTTGTGCGATACGATACTGACCACTACAATACACAGTGGGTAACAGGGACAAGACCAGGACTAGACCAGGACTACACCAAGACTAGAGCGGGACTGAACCAGGACTGAGCCAGGACTGAACCGGAAATTGACCAAGACTAAACTAGGACTAAACCAGTACTAAGCCAGGACTAAACCCGAACTAAACCAAGACTCAACCAGGATTGAGCCCAGACTAAACCAGGATACCATTTACTAAAACACACAGTGAGTAAGGAGGACCAAACCAAAACTGGACCAAGACTGAACCAGGAATAAACCAGGACTGGACCAACAGTAAACCAGGACTAAACCAGAACTAGACCAGGACCAAACCAGGCATGATCGATACCCTATTCTACAAGTTTTTGATGAGTGAACACTGAACAATATTATAAAACTAACAATATTCCAAAACAATATTATAAGTTAGTTATTTACATCTTGTAGACGTTCAGGTGCAAAAAGTACTACAGTAAAAGTACCACAGTAAAAATACCACAGTTACAGCAGTAGCTCTTGATGAGTGCAGCAGTGTGGAGCTGTGGAGCTGCAGAGGTGTGAGCAGGTCTGGCCTTTGCTCTGATCACATGACACAGAGGTGAGAAATCCCACCCTCAGGCAGACCATGAATGCACCTCGACCTTTCCTCTGACAGCACCAGGTCATGTGACACAAACACTGCTCTGCATATATATGGCCCTCGAGTCATAGCATTGGACTAGATTAAAATATTTGAAATTTGACGTCATTTTCATCTTTTGTCATTCAAAATGTCAGAAAAATTAAAGGTGCGCTGTGTAACTTTTCTGGTGGAGGGTCCGCCAACTGCTTGTCTCCGTGAAGATGTAGAGAGATTAGCTCAGTTTGAAATGGGGCAAAAAGACCTCCTTCCTCCTCTTTCCTTCTCCTTAGCCTTGACTTTTGAGAGCTACATCATGGGGTCAATTACTGCATCAGCGGCACAGTTTTTTCACCTCTTATAGTTTATGCAAATGAGCCATATGGTTTTAAGTTTAGTTTATGTAGAATGTAAAAAAATATATATAAGTAAAGCAGCATTAACACATTACGATATCAAACGTGCTGATGAGGCTCCGCAGTACTTGTAAAGTTGAGTTTATTTATGCAGAAGATTTTAATTAATAATCTGCTGCAGTGTATAACTTGTAAATTAGTGGTAAGGAGTTATGAAAGGAAGCATAATGTCTCCTTTCCTTACTCCTTCCTAACTTCACTGATCAATTTGGATGGTGCTTGTCGTGGTTGAGGTCAGAGATGAGAAAGAAGCTTCCTAGATGAATTTAACCAAGTCGGATCGGGGCCATTGCTTTGCCTGGAATGTTCCACAGTATGGCATTGAACTTACCTGTGGAGACAAGCTGTTGGCGCCTTCGGGTGAAGTTACAGGTCTGATCTGTGGAGAGGTGACCCCGTTTGCAGTAAGAGTTCATGTTTTGAATGTTAAAAATTTGAAAATGAATGATAGATAACTTAAATGCAGTACCGTGGAACATTCCAGGCAAAGCAATAACATGACTTGATTCTCAACCAAGACATTTACAGGCACATTTGGATTGTAAAAATTTCATTATATTATTGTTATCAGAGGTGGCTCTCGGCTGGCCTGGGAACGCCCTGGGGTCCCCCTGGAAGAGCTAGAGGAAGTGTCTGGGGTGAGGGAAGTCTAGGAGTTCCTGCGTAGGCTGCTGCAGAAGAAAATGGATAGATGGGTTATTTACAGAATAAAGATACTATTTTGTCAATATCGCCAAGCCTTACACTTAAAAGTTCAAACAATCAAAATCCCAATTTCCCAAAATAATGTGTTTGTCTGTTGTTGTTGTTGTTGTAGGAACTTCTTGGGGACCAAAGAAACATCTCTTCTTCTCATGGCCATGTTCCTCCTGGCCGTCTTCTACCATGGACAGCAGGTTAGGCTTTGGAGATCTCCTCAAGTTACATCTGACCCTCTCCTCTGCATCATCTGACCCTCTCCACTGTATCCTCTACTCCTCTGACCCTCTCCTCTGCATCATCTGCTCCACTGACCCGCTCCTCTGCATCCTCTGCTCCACTGACCCTCTCCTCTGCATCCTCTGTTCCATCTGACCATGTCCTCTGCTCCATCTGACCCTCTTCTCTGCATTCCTGACCCTCCACACTGCTCCTCTGACCCTCTTATTTACATTCTCTGCTCCACCTGACCCTATCCTCTGCATCCTCTGCTCCATCTGACCCTTTCCTCTGCATCCTCTGCTCCATCTGACCCTCTCCTCTGCATCCTCTGCTCCATTTGTCTTTCTCCTCTGCATCTTCTGACCCTCTCCTCTGCATCCTCTGACCCTCTCCTCTACATTCTCTGCTCCATCTGGCCCTCTGCTCTTCTGACCCTCTCCTCTGCATCCTCTGCTCTTCTGACCCTTTCTCTTTATTTCTCTGCTCCTCTGACCCTCTCCTTTGCATCCTCTTCTCCTCTGACCCTCTCCTCTGCATCCTCTGCTCCTCTCCTCTGCATCCTCTGCTCCATTTGTCCCTCTCCTCTGCATCCTCTGACCCTCTCCTCTACATCCTCTGCTCCTCTGATCCTGTCCTCTGCATCCTCTGCTCCTCTGACCCTCTCCTCTGCATCCTCTACTCCATCTGCTCCTCTCCTCTGTACCCTTGCGGAGCATAAACAAATCAAGTGTTTATTAAAATCTAACCCACGTTCCCATAATGCCTGTTCACTCATATTTAATTGAAATCAGCAATTGATTTCACAATTAATCGTAAAACCACTGCAGCTTAGGGACACTTCACGGCTCTTGTCTGCTAATGCGTTTTCAATATCGCCAAACCTGTGTTCATAAAGATTATTATCATGCTGTTTAATCGTGCATCTATTTCCTGATTGGAAAAAAGGCTTAAAATAAACCACTTCTCAGAGTAATGTGTGGGCCTGCCTGAATGTTAACTCTATGTTTACTCATCAATACATGAAATATGAGTAACAGTATCTATGGGGCTTAGTATTGATTGGATGTGCCTTTCATTACATTTGTAGAGGGTCATATAATTCACATTTACCAAGTGATACACTATTATACGGGGTGTCCTGTTTATTTATTGCAGCTCATGTTTTTCCCCTTAAAGGTTCTCTATTTAAATGTTCTGTTGGTGGGACTGCTTCGTGGCATTAGCTGCTTGTCCCCATGGAGATCGATAAGTTTAATGAAGTTTAAAGTTTAAAGTGGAACATTCCAGGTAAAAGTATAACATCTTGGAGACAACCAGGTTAAGTTAAAGTACACTTTATTGTCTCGTAGCAAATAAGTCCTCTGCATTTGACCCATCCTCCAAAGTCACTGGGGTAACCTGTCAGGAGCAGTGGGACCCATCTCCAGATCTTGAGCTAGGCTTGGTCAGAAGTACCTTAGCTGCACTGTGCATGTTTTACGTGGATGAGATAAACTAACGATCCGGATACAGGAAGAAATATGCAAGGCATGAATAGAAAAAGGCAAACCCAGAACCTTTTTGCTGTGAGAGTTCCAGCCACTCAGCCATCGTGCTGCAGGTGGCTGGCCCTTCACCACAAAAGTTGCATTGTGCATCTTCAAG
>KN484310.1:26244-45928 GCA_000787095.1 Periophthalmodon schlosseri | reverse complement strand
CAGTTTAGCAGCTCAATTTGAAATGTGTTTGTGGGAGTGTGGACCTCAGTCCCACTTGTTGGTTGTTGTTCCTGTGTATTCCATTCAATGAAATCATCATTTAAATCCCATGTCCATCACTTGTATGTTTATAATCGTGTTTCTTCCTTTCTGTTTTGTATTGACAAAGCCCCATGTCTCCAGTGCAGTAGTTTGACAGCTGTTTGACTGAGGAGGTGTGATTAGGCTGAGTGCTCGGTCTGGTCCATTATTGGCGTCACACTGTGGTTACTCTCATCTGAGTGGAAGAAACAGGACCGGAGTGTAAGCACGAAATATCAATCTGAGCTGTTATTATGACAAATTGGTGCGTTTACGGCATTGGAAACATGGACGCATTTGGCTAATCGCATCCTCGTCATTACCGTCAACACCTCCCATGGTCCATGCAGACACACACCATGACGCTACCATCAATAACTCAAATGTGTTACTCAAAGCACATGGGGTTTTATTTGATTTGGAGTAATTTAAAAAGAAAAAAAAGGTTATGGAAAACATATACAGTCCTGGGAAAAAAAACTATATATAAAAGAGGGCTAGCCCCATAAACATTTATAGTGTCAGAATACTTTTGAATGAACGCCAAGTTCAGTAGCCTGTTTTCTTTCCAATAGGTTAGACTACTGTAACGTCCTACTCACTGGCCTCCCCAAACGAGCATTAAAACAGCTGCAGTACATCCAGAACGCTGCTGCTCGGGTCCTGACTAGAACCAGGAAGTACGAGCACATGCGTCCTGAGCTCAGGTCTCTGCACTGGCTCCTGTGGCTCAGAGAATAGACTTTAAAGCAGCTCTGCTTGTTACAAGTCTCTCCATGGCCCAGCACCAAAGTACATCTCCCACATGTTAGTGCCATATGAACCATCCTCTCTGGGCACCAGCAAGAGGAACCGGCCTCCTGCTGGACCAAACATGGGGAATCAGCATTTGAGTTTTCTGCAGCTAAAACCTAGAACAGTCTTCCTGAAGATGTGAGACAGGCCTCTACTTTGACAATGTTTAAATCCAGGCTCCAAACGGTTCTGTTTAGCTGTGCATATGACTGAAAGGTTTTTATTCTGCACTGTTCTCTTTTAATGTTCATTTTATGATGATTATTTATGTTTTGATTTGTTGTATTGTGATTTTAATGTCTTTCTTATTCTGTAAAGTACTTTGAATTACTTTGTGTACCAATTGTGCTATACAAATAAACTTGCCTTGCCTTTAGCATCTTAAAATCTCCATTGGTTTAACATTGGGCTAACTGAAAATTATGATGACTCCACAGCTCTATAGTATCCTCTTTGTCACCTGCTCGCAGTGACAAAGAATAAGTTATAAGTCTGTCCATTGCAGCAGACGTTTACACATTACCGTGGCAACAAGACCTATGACATCACGTCAGTCCCTTCAGAGTATATGTTGCTTTTGTATTTCATGTATTAAAACTTAAAATAATGTATTTGTACAGAAAACTCACATCATGTTCCATCAGATGCACTACCTATACTGGGATTTGGTGTTAGCACGACACCTGCTGGCAGCAGTGGGAATGAATCGTGAATCATATAACCAATGGATCATGCTAATACAAGCATGTGAACGAAGCAAAACACAACTCCAGGTATGTTTTTGATGAGGGAGGAGCGCTATCACAACACAATCAGCTAATAAAACTACTGCACATTGATTTTGGTTTGTGAAGTTGTGAAGATTACACAGACATAAATATACAAAAGCACGATACAAAACACTACACTACACACAACTTTACAAACCTGATGCAATTTGCAGTAGTTTCATTAGCGAAATGCAAGTCAATCGTGTTATGATAGCTCTCTGAAGGGGGTGACTTAGTGTGGGGAGCAAGGGGAGGGGTTACTCAGAGCAGCAAAGCAAAACTGAAACTAATTACACTTTTGAATATGTTGTTTTCTGTACGATAAAACAATAAAAACTACATGGTGATCTAAATATGTTATGTTAAAATGTAATACCCCATAGAAGTGCAATACCTCCTCTTTAAACCCCTCCTCTTCACGGCTCTAGCAGTCGTTCTCTTTGGCCTGTGTCTGGAGCTGATTTTGGCTCTGACTCGTGGTGTGAACGACTCTGATCCAGCAGCTCATAAAATCAAACGTATAAAAGCACTCAAGAGGACGTTCAAAAACACGGCAAACATTTGACGGCCCTCTGCACGCGCTCAGAGAGGAGGAGGACGAGGAGGAAGAGGAAGAGGAAGTGGAGGAGAAGGTGGAATAGGAGGCGAAAGAGAAGGAGAAAGAAGTAGGCGGAAGCGGAAGAGGGAGAAGAGGAGAAGGCGGAAGAAGAGGAGGAGGACATGGAGGGGGAGGATGAGGAAGTGGAGGAGGAAGAGAAAAAAGAAGTGGAGGAAAAGGAGGAGGAAGGGAGAGAAAGAGGAAGAAAAGGTGGAGAAGGAGGAAGAGGAGGAAGTGAAATGAGTAAGAAACACAACAGAGCGTGGAGTTACAACATTGAGGTATTGATGAGAGGCGTCCAGGTGTAAATGTGTGGTGCTCTGGGGTTTAACAATCAGTGTCCAAAAGCAAGACTGTTTAAATGACTCATGTCTCTGTGTGCGCTGGGGGGACAGCCATGTGCTTGTCATGGATGTACTATCGCTTTGGCTGGTATGTTCCACTGTATGGCATTAAACGTTTTATTTATTTAGTACTATACAGGTATATTCATTGCTTAAAATTACCTAGAAAATATGCATTATAACTCACCTCTCCACAGATCTGTATCCCAACCTGGCTCGTCTCCATGAAGATAGTTAAATGCCATACTGTGGAACATTCTTTCATTCTGCTTTATCCATAAACTGAAGTGTGGTGGTTATGCGCACGTAGCCCAGCTGTTCCTACTTCACAGCAAGAAGGTTCTAGGTTCGAATCCCAAGCCAACCCAAAAAACATGCACAGAAGGTAAAATCCTCCAGCTAAAGCCGTCCTTACCAGGCCTAGAGACGGGTCCCAGTGCTCAAGCGATGGCCCACTGATGGGTCAAATGCAGAGGACAAATGAAAACACAACTTTAAAACCGGGTTCAAGACCGGTGCAGTGCTGTTTAGATTTTTATTTTTCAGTTTTTGTTCTTTAATATTTGATGTAATATTAGAGTGGCATAATACCATAAAAAAAACAAGAGATTACAGAAGTGTTTCATATCCGCTGGGTTTTTATTACATTCTGTTTTATTCTTTGTCAAATAAAATGCATCTTACCACAAGCGCATGTCGCAATGCTTCAACACATCTTTGTAAAAATGTGAGTCTGGTCCTTTATGTCACTTCCAGTCTCTCCTTCAAATCAGGCTAGAAATCTAGGGGTAATAATGGACACAGACTTGAACTTCAACAGCCACAGCAAATCAATAACATCTGCAGCTTTTTACCATCTAAAAACATTGCAAAGATCAAAGGTTTACTGTCAAAACCAGACTTGGAGAGACTTATCCACGCATTTGTCTCCAGTAGGTTAGACTACTGTAACGTCCTGCTCACTGGCCTCTCCAAACAAGCCTTCAGACAGCTGCAGTACATCCAGAACACTGCTGCTCGGGTCCTGACTAGAACCAGGAAGTACGAGCACATAAGTCCTGTGCTCAGGTCTCTGCACTGGCTCCTGTGGCTCAGAGAATAGACTTTAAAGCAAGTCTCTCCATGGCCCAGCACCAAAGTACATCTCCCACATGTTAATGCCATATGAACCATCTCACACTCTGAGGACTTAGGGACTGAGGGACCGGCCTCCTGCTGGTGCCCAGAGTCAGAACTAAACCAGGACTAAACATGGGGAATCAGCGTTTGAGTTTTCTGCAGCTAAAACCTGGAACAGTCTTCCTGAAGATGTGAGACAGGCCTCTACTTTGACAATGTCTAAATCCAGGCTCCAAACGGTTCTGTTTAGCTGTGCATATGACTGAAAAGTTTTTATTCTGCACTGTTCTCTTTTAATGTTCATTTTATGGTGATTATTTATGTTTTGATTTGTTTGTATCGTGATTTTAATGTCTTTCTTATTCTGTAAAGCACTTAGAATTACTTTGTGTATGAATTGTGCTGTACAAATAATCTTGCCTTGCCTTGCATCAAACTTCAGGGTAAACAATGGCATCCCTATAGACAAAATATACAAGTGTAGTGTCCAATTTTGAGGCTAATTTGTTCATTAAAATAGTTTATGTTTCAGAAAGAGCCACAGCGCCCCCTGCTCTGGGCTCTGTGTAAAAAGTCATAGGTCACGTTGCACATACAAGATCCAGTTACATGAACAACATACAGATGTGAGTGCAGAGGACGGGAATAGCACGTCCTCTCTGAAGTTACAATCATGTGGAATATAAGGAATGAATATAGGAAACTAAACCTCTTCAGGACACAAATAACGCTAAATTAACCTTCAAGAAGACATATTAAGACACAGTATAGAGATTAGGACTGAACAATAACACATGTGGATCATTAGATTATATTACATTGTGTTCACATTAAACCACAACATTCATCTAAACAGATTTCAGGCTGGAAACTCCACTGAAAACCTTTACTGTACTGCGCATAGACTGTATAAAGAAGTAGACAAAGTGAGTGTGACGTCACCCACAGCGTTCGGCTCCAGTCAAATGAAGCTCATCGAGGCTAGAGCAGCTATGTCCATTTATATACACAGTCTATGGTACTGCTGCAGGACTGACAGTGCTGTGTAATCACATTTGTTTAATAATAGAAATAAATCATGGTACTCTCTTATTCAAACAATCAGGGAGGCATTTGTGGTTCTGCTGTAAGTTTGTTCACCCTGCTCTGAGTTTAAAATGACATCATGGATAAAACATACGTAGATTTAATGTAACAGAGTCCTGGGATTAATAACTTCACTTAATAACCTTAACTTTTATTGTATTGTTTCATGCAGTTTGCCAAGACTAAAACTATGAGTATTATGAGTAAGTATTAGACGAGATCCCAGGGAGCACTTCCACAATCCAAACTGTTCAAATGAGCTGAAACACTAACAGAGAATGTTATGGACACAATGATGAGGAGAGAGGCCCTATTTTGAAAGGTCTTATTGTGGGGAAGCTGGCCCGATGTGGTCAAAGCAGGAGGCCGACTTACAGAAAAAGTGTGTCGTTGACCAGACAGTTTATTTTAAAAAATGACTCTTGAAATGCAAAATAACTAAAGAAAACAACATCAATCGTTCACACAACTAAATAGAAAATAAGCAACTTAAATGAACTGCACCAGAACCACACACACACGACTACACTAAAGTCCCCCATGGACTAAACCTGAATACTTTTATACTCTCCCAGCAGGAAGGACCTCCCCCAGGCAAGTACTGATCATTCCACTGGTACCAATAGGTTTTAACTTTAGCAGTATATCAATCTAACTGCTTAATTATGAGGGTCTAAGTCCCTTCAACAAAAGTGTTTAAAATAAAACTATAAACACTGAAATACGGAAACCGAAATACACTGAAGACACTGAAGACACTGAAGACACTGAAACAAAAGCAACTCAAACAAGTTCTCCCCTCCACGTGGTCCAGCCCACGACCTCACCCAAAGGCTTTAAAAATGGCCGACACTGGGAACGTCCCCTCTTTGTCTGGACCATGTGGAGACTCAGGTAAGTAGTGAATGGATGTATTTAACTGAATTATATAACTGAAATGAATAGGTTTAACCAAATAAAATATCTTTAACGTAACTTGTGTGTGTGTTTAGTTATGGTTCATCTTTAAATTAAATACCAAAGACTAAACAAAACAAACCCGGGACAGTTGTGTCTAGCTGTTTAGTAGGTTATGGAAAAATTATGGAAAATGAACAAATCTGCTAATGACATCTAGCATGCTAACCGTGCACTTCCTGATTCTCTGACAAGAAAACACTTTATAATTAGATGTAGTTACTTATTTTGACCTCAAGGGCTGTTTATACAATATATCTGTACTGGGTCAAGACATATTTTGCTCAAATAGCATACAATTTCTCATAATGCAACTGCTTTTAACGCCAAGAATAAAACTAAGAAACCATTAGATGAGATCCCAGGGAGCAGTTGTACAACCCAAACTGTTTAAATGAGCCGTGCCGCTGCAAAGGGAGACTGTAATTTTGATCCAATCACAATAAGGAGGAAATGTGGAGGGATTTTCATGGTAAAAACATGATTTAAAACCCAGAGCTGCAGTGTTTATACAACTGGACAGAGGACAAGATTTCAGACTCCAAACCAGGACCAGGAACCTTTTAAAAGTCTCCTAAAGCCCATTGATGTCTTCAGCCGAGCGTTAAACGTTATTTTGCTGAGCAATAAAGCGCGTGTGGCTAAGCCCTGTACCTCCAGCGCTGCCCTGTTCACTCGCTGCTCCCTCACAGCGCTCTGATGCAGTTACAGTACAAATATTGATCCGTGTGGTCTGAGAATTCAATGGAGGAGATGGAGAGGGGAGGAGGTGAAGGAGAGAGGAGAGGAAAAGAGACAAGAAGGGGAGATTATGAGGAGGGAATAATACTATTTCTCAAGTAAAAATACAAAATACTGGGCCAAGAAATGACTGAAGTATTTGGGAAAAGTACTACTCAAGTAACTGAAAGAGTAACTGTCAGGGGGTAACATCTGAATTATAATTTGAAGTGAATGTAATTTGAAGGACCAAACATCTGGTATTTTCAAAGGACAAACATAAAATGAGACAAACTAATCGTGAAGGAGCTCTGCAGGAAAGAAATGCTCAAATCATTTCATATTGTCGACATAAAGCTTTTATCACTTTAGACTTACTCACAGTACTGTTACTTTAATACAAATTTGACTCCAGTAGGAGTAAAAGTATGCTGATAGAAGTACTCTGAAAAGTACAATGTTTTTAAAAAGTTACTCAAGTAAATGCAATTGAATAAATGTAACTACTAACTAATGTGTACTATCCACCTCTGGACAGGGAAAGTATGTGTATTTATGAGGACTGAAATCTGTATATACACTCAATTCATATGAAATAAATCCTTAAATCCTTATTTATTGCATCAACATAGTTTAAAATGATGGTTGGGTTTAGGTTAAAGGTAGGTGAGTATATATAGTTGTGTTTAGGGTCAGACTCCAGGAAATGAAATGTGTTTTTAGGATCCCCATTAACTGTAGCCGAGGCCCCAGCTAGTCTTCCTGGTGTCCTTATGTATGTATATAATATAAGTCAATGCTATACCCCGATGTGTGGCTGAAACATTTATCACATTGTAGGGCCTAAAGTCAGGTCCACATGATGTAAATGCATTATTATTAGATCAACAACCTTCTCTACAATTAACCACATGGGTTAAAGTTCAGATATGGGCTTACATAGGTAAAAGTTAGAGTTTAGGTTAAGGATATGCAAGTAATAACTATGGTTGAGGTGAGGTTTGGTCTCAAGGAAATGAATCTAAGTCAATGTAATGTACCCAAAAAGTATGCAAACCCAATGTGTGTCTGTGCATGTGTGTGCCTAGAATTTATCACATTGTGAGGACTAAAATCTGTACACACTCACATCATGGGGACCTGCCTTCCTCATGGGGACAAAAATCAGCTCTGAATGACGTAAATGCTCTATTATTAGAACAACATGGTTTAAAATTCGGATATGGGTTAAAGTTAGGCAGTAATAACGATAGTAGACCGAAACATCATTGGTTGATCAGTCAGATCCACTGACCCACAGGCTGACGATGCGATTCCAGCTCACACAAATGAATGCTGTCATGTGTCCTTGGGCAAGACACCCCCAGTGTCTACATACACTGGTGTATGAATGTGTGTGTGAATGGGTGAGCAGTTCCTTGATGTAAACGCTTTGAATGCCTTGAAAAAGGTGGAAAAGCACAATATAAAATATGACCATTTACCATTAATAACTCTGATTAAAGAGGGGGTATTATGCAAAATCGACTTTTTTGGAGCTTTCTGCCATGTTATAACATTGCTCTATCATCAAAAACGGTCTCTCCTGGGCCCTGTTCGAACCCTATTTGAATTATGATTCACAAGTTCAGAAATGGGTTAAATAGGGTACGGCTAGGGTTTAGTCTCAAGGAAATGAATGTAAGTCAAAGTAATGTCCTCAAAAAGTATGGTCCCCCAACGTGTGTGCAAATTGTGAAGCATTTTGAATTTCTTGAAAAGCTATACAAATCAAAGGTATTAGAAGAAGAGAGAAGAAGCAGAGAGGAGGGGAGAGGAGAAAAGCGGGGAAAGAGGAAATGATGTGGGGATGAAGGAAGTAAGGAAGGAGACGAGGAAGAGGTAAGCGAGGAAAATCAGAGGAGAGAGGAAAAGAGGAGGAAACAGGGATGAGGAGGAGAGAGTGTGTGTGGACAAGGAGAAGAGAAGGGAGAGAGATTGCCAAGGCTCTGGTTTTACGCTTATGCTACGAGTTCTGGGACCACACGGAAATACAAGCAGAGGTTACACTGAAGAGAATGTAATGAATGCAGCAGTGAGGAGAAAGACCATATTTTTTAAAGTTTTTAGGTTTGTTTGAAAGCCACAAAAATACATTCCTTCACATTGCTGTATTAAAATGTAGATTATTTGGAAATTTGCTGAACTTATTTCCTAAACACCACAAGTTCTGCTAAATTTTCAAGAGCAAATGTAGCTTATGTAGTTAATCGTAGGGGAAAAAAAGCCAAAACATGCACCCAAACCACAGAGCAATAAGACCACGAGGAACAGCTTCAGTCCGCCATGTCAGATCACTGCAAAAGAGAAAACCATCTCATGGATTAGGACAGGGATGAGGTCAGCAATAAGTTTGATCAGGGAGGCCATCGAGATCCAGAACACGCTCACCAGACTGTAAATCGGGACAAGGGGGTGTACCAACTCTCTCACACCTGGGATAAAGTTCTGAAGAAGTCGGGCTGCAGATGGTGCTAGAGGTAGGCAATATGGCAAAAAATAAGAATCACATTTTCGATTTTATCACGGTTCATGTAGACTTTGTATTTTTCTGGTAAAGTGATTTTTCACACTTCATTCTGATTGGTTAAATCCAGCTGTCACTTACTCAGATACATGAAGAAGCTGTTCAATAGGTGGGAAAGAGGGCCCATATTAAACTATTTTCTGATCTGTTATTTTGTGTCCTCATCACAAACTGACCTGGAGTTGTTTTTTGTTTCATTCACACATGTTTAACACAAACCCTGCGTATTTAGGCTGAGTTCTTCTTTCAAACAGAAAACACTCTGTTCCACCTTGTGATGTCATGTGGTAATAGAGGAAGTGCTCCACTGTGTTTTTAAACTCCATACATCTTCTCTAGAATCATTTGGAGGATTTCAGCCCTGGACTTTCCAATCTCTACTTAACTAAAGGCAAAAGGAGCCGTTAACTTGAAAACTACTACCACATGACATCACAAGGTGAAACAAAGCATTTTGAGCTTTGGAGATGTAGACAGACTAATAATAAATGGTTATTCAAACATGTATGAATGAAATAAAACACAACACCAGGTATGTTTTTGAGGAGGTAACAACATTATAACATGGTTTAAGGCTCTCAAGAATCCATTTTGTGTAATATAAGACCTTTAAACACAGAAACATTAGATCATTATAAGGCAATTTCACCAAGGCAGAATATCATCACAAGATTATATATAGAGGCATCCACCACCACAATGCAGAAAGTTTCAAGTTTGCTCCTCAACCAACAACTGTCATTGCATACTGTTGTGTCTTTGGGCAAGGCATTTTTTTTTTCAAATTTGTGTAAAATGATTTGTATGATGGTGTTTTTTGAAGTGCATCCAGGTTTAATTAAAGAACATAAAATGACAGTTGACCTTATTCTCACTATGTAAAGTACTATTTCATTCATTCTGATTTGCATTAAACATCACAGCATCACGTAGCACCCAGGACCCCCCTCTCCCTGCTCTTGATCTAGCGCTCCCCCTCAGCGTGAGCTCTGAGCAGGTGCAGTCCTGTGGAGGAGGCTTTGAAGACTGGTTCTTCTGGTCTGTCTCATGTATCAGTCCCACACAGACCTGGAGGCAGAGAGCAGCTAGTGCGTTAGCCTGTTAGCATGTACAGCACAGATACATATGTATAGAAAAGAGGGCCTGGAGGCAGAGAGCAGCTAGTGCATTAGCCTGTTAGCATGTACAGTACATAGATATATGTAGAAAGAGGGCCTGGAGCATGGATCTGTTAACATAGTTGGATAGAGTATTGCTGCTTAGAGATGTCATGAGTTGGATTAGTGGCCACTTATTGGTACTACAATGAAAAACATCCCTCTTGCCCAGAAAGTATTTTTTTCATAGAGCACAATGTAATCACAAACTGCTTGTGTTCGACTGACAGGGACTGACAGGGCACCTACAGCTTTCACAAAGGTCAAATTTTGTGGCTATTTTTACATTTTTTCAGATCATAAACTTTTTCTCAGCTTAAAATCTGTCTGTTGTCTTAAAAAACTCTTTTTACTCGTTAGGTGTTAGCTAGTCCGCTCTAAGCTAAGCTCAAGTGCTGACATGAACGAGCATGTGAGCGATGTGAACGAGCCCAACTGTCATGAACGAGCCGTAGGTTGAGAACATGGTTCAGAAGCTCCTGGAAGCAGAAACAATATAATTTATAATTTATTTATTATTCCCTTGCCTCCTTCACGGCTGCTTCGCTCGCTTTCGTCACACAAAGTCTCATGGGGGGGTAGCTGAACTGTGCATGGTCCATGGGCAGGGCAGGACCAGATGTGCCTAGCCGCTAAAAGCTAAACCAGCAAGATGTGCCACTGAGCACGGCCCATTGACTTCAGTGGGTGGCCATGTTTAGGCACCCGGGCTTGGCCTGTAGGTAGAGAGCAGCTAGTGCTTTAGCCCGTTAGCATGTACAGTACAGAGATGTATAAATGAGAGGGCCTGGAGCATGGATCTATAATAAGAACTGGGTAAGACCTTTCCCCTCTGTCCCGGAGTGGGATTGACTAGTGGCAGCTCCAGGTACTGCAGCTCCCAGGAGCTTGGGCCCAGAAAGAATTCTCCCATAGAGCACAACGCATTAGGAATTCAAACTGCCGTGTTCTGACAGGGCATCCAGTTTTCACAAAGGTCGCATTTTGTAGGGATTCTTCTCTATTTTCACAACATGAACATTTAAAATGTTAAATCCTCAAAGCACCTAAAAGTTAGCTTTGTAAGATTTAGTCTATCCCCACTCTGAGCCCGTGCTAGCTCCGCTCTAGCAGCTTTCGCTTTTATTGGTCAGAACTGGTCACGTGGTGCACGTTTCTGAGGTGGGTGGGAGGCATTAGCCTGTACTGAAGAAGTAATGTGGAAGATAAAATTATTTTTGGGCTCAAGCGCCAATGAGCACAGGCCACTGAAAACAAATCTTGGGTTCACCTTCTAGATTTTATTATACTTCCATGGGCTGGAGGCAGAGAGCAGCTAGCGTTTTAGCCTGTTAGCATGTTCAGTACAGAGATATTTGCAGAGAGATAGGAGCAGGCCTGGAGCTGTTCACAGAGGTTGATTTATATTATCATATGTGACTTGTCATGTTTGTACAGTTAAAACATGAAGAAAAGCGCTGCTGTTGCCTCCTCAAAAGTAAAGCTCTTGTATTATTGTATTACCTTATGATGGAGCATTTTGAGGAGACAGACAGACAACAGAAGATTTCTCATTTTTATTTTTATTTAACCTTAATTATATATAAACATTGAGAATAAACTCTTTTCAAATTCTCATTTACACATGTAGTAAACAAACAAGTCCAGGTATGACAAATTTAAATTCTAAAAGTCATTTGGCATGATACATTTACTTTACATTTAACCATTCTTTTAAAATAGCCTATATAAAAACAAATAATAAACTTATACTGAACACTAACTGAAATCTAATAGGGATCCTACTTTGCTGGAAGTTAGACCTTTTACGACCACTCCAACAACAAGACAGTTAGGGCATCTGGTGGAAAAATGTGACCAGCCAAAGACAGAGCTTTTGAATCAGGGGAAAGTCCTAGTCCTCTGTAGTATTGGTGTAGGATGTGATGAATGCATTTGAAACACTCACCTGGGACTCCTGTGTGTGTGTGTGTGTGTGTGTGTGTGTGTGTGTGAAAGAGAGAGAGACAGAGAGAAAGAAGGGTAAATGGAAAGGTAGAAAGAAGGGTAGAGAGAAAGAGAGAGACAGAGAGAGAGAGAGAAGAGGAGAGGAGAGAGATAGAAAGAGGGGTAGACAGGGAAGGTGCTGAGAGAGATGGAGAGAGACCTGTTGGCCAGATGTGTCAGTGCACAAGTGTAAATGCTCTGAGTAAAAGAATAGATTGATGATGCAGCACTCAAAGCAGTAACACAGGACTGCGCACATGAAAGAGAGAGGAGAGGAGGAAGAGGAGGAGGAGAGGGGGAGAGGAGTGTTTCACCATAACACTGCACAATGCACATGAAGGAGAGAGAAGAGGAGGAAGAGGATGAAGAGGAGGGGAGAGGAGTGTTTAACTGTAACACCGGACCGTGCACATGAAAGAGAGAGAGAAGAGGAGGAAGAGGAGGAGGAGGGGATAGAGGAGTGTTTCACCATAAGAACAGGAGGAACTAGGTGAAAAGTGTGCCTTAGTCCTACCTGTTAACTTCAACTGCGTTTAACCATGAAGTCTACTTTGTTGAGTTTGTGAAGCCCCTCCCCTGGGCCTTGAGGCTGTAGTCTTTTTTCAGCGTTTTTCCAGAAGCTCAAAGTCACTTTAAACCTGACAGAAGCGAGGCTGCCAATCGGCATCATCAACCCCTTTGACCACCACCAACACTCACACACACCACATTCAGTGTCTTGTGTCTGACACAACAACAGTTTTGCCACTGGCGCCTCACTGTAGCACCTGGTATCACAGCGGTCTCCCATCCACGTTCTAACGAGGCCCAGCCCTGCTTAGCTTCTGAGATGTGATGAGACCAGGCTTTGACGAGGAGGTTTGGCCACAACCCATAGAGCTCCATTACTTTACATTTAGTGAATTATAAATCAGAAATAAGATCGTAGACACAGGTTTGGTTACAATAGCATTTGCCTTTGTATGAAGTGATGAATATGGCATCACTAATATTTTACTTTCACTACCCCCCTCATGCCCTGACAGCCTCCACGCTGAGTGATAACAGTTCAATAGTCTCGAAACAACCCACCAAACCTCTCAAATCAAACGCATGCTATGATCTGGCTCACACATATGTAACAGATACAATATCCCCCCATGCGTTTGCCTTCCCTCACATCTGTGTCCAGCCCCAGCAGATGTTCCTGTCCTGCTCGTGATGGATCGGAGCTTTTATGTGGAAAAAGACCCAAACATTTCTGGTGTGCTGACGGTACGAGGCAGTTTCCACGACAGCACAGAGCCTCGGGATAGGAGCCGCGTGCGATTTATGCTCTTTGGAGGGACGCGTGGTCGGGATTTAGGTAAACACAGCGTTTGACTAGAGGAAAGACACTGGTTTTATGGACTCGTCTGTCGAAACATAGAGAAGGAGAAGCAGTGCTGACAGAGGACATCTACACAACATCTGCGAACAGTCCATAACCCACAATTACGTAATGCAATACAGCTATGGAGCAAACTGGTCCAATGTATGTAGCATGGAAGCTATTCTCCACACACTTTTCTGAGAGTCTGAGTAGAATAAAGAAGACATATTGTGCTTGTGTCTGCTATATAGTTATAATCTACGACACCCGTGGATCATTATGTTATCATTTGGACATTTTAAATCACAATACTGATCTAAAACGACTTAACATTAACATTAACCAATCTGCTGACTTACGCATTAGAAAACTGCTGCGCCCAATGGGAGCCGACGTCGCCGTAAATGCACCTCCGATGGATATCTGCACATCACACTAGCGAGTAGCTCATTTTTTTTCATTTGTGCAAAAATTGTTATGCGACGCTGCCGAATCCTATGTGTATCACACAGTAAGTATGGTGGCGGTGAAAACGGGGTTGATCGGCGCAATGACATCTTGATTACAGGAGAATAGATTACTCAAACATGCACAAATCTCTCTAAAAACAACTTCAAGACAGTAAAGAAGGGGAAACTACTATGAAAAGTAGATTTTGCAGAATGAGTCCACTTTAAAAGTTATATACCCAATTTTAAACCATGAGCAAAACACATTTATCAGAATGAACGATTAGCCTTTCTCCATCCCTTCTTTCACTCTAATGTTGAACCATGATAAAGGATCAGCCGGGACAGAGGTGGTAGAGTAGCCAAAATTGTCCTCAAGTAAGAGTAACTTTACTTCAAAATAATATTACTCAAGTAGAAGTATAAAGTAGTGGTCCAGGAAATGACTCAAGAAAGAGTAAAAAAGTACTACTCAACTACTAAAGAGTAACTGTTGGGACGTAACATCTGATTTATAATTTGAGGTGAATGTAATTTGACAAAACATGAAATAAGTCACAAAATCTGGCGTTTTCAAACAGACACAAAAATGAGACAAATTAAATCATATCTGAAGGAGCTGCAAGAAACACAAATGTTCAAATCTTTTCATATTGTCGACATAAACAGGAGTGTTTGTTTATCTGCTTTACATGTTACTTGTATATTCTTCAGAAGTGTTAACGCTAAGAATCGCTAAGCTTTTGTCACCTGTAGACTTACTCACAGTGAGAAGAGTACGGTTACTTCAATAAAAATATTAGTAAAAGTATGCTGATAGATAAGTACTCTGAAAAGTAACATTTCTTTTAAAAGTTACTCTTAAGTAAATGTAAGTGAGTACTACCCACCTCTGCTAGAGACCAGAAACCAAGACAAGAATTCCCCTACAGCCCTTCTCCAGTCAGACATAATGTCGGCTGATACACACACTGGTCTAACCTTACATCACATATATGTAACACTCTTGTTACAGTAAGAATATGAATTTAAACCAAAATGTAGTCCACCTGTACTTTGAAATGATTTGGACCAGAAGGTACGACTACTTACAGGAACAATGGTGTGAATGAGACTCAGACAAAAGGCTTAAAGTTTTAAATGTCGCTTGTATTAAAGGTAGAAAAATAAGATTTTAGATGAAAATTATCTTTTGGTACCAACACTTCCTAGTAACAACCGTACACAACCACACAACCACAGTAGTCACAAGTCTTACTTGGGTGCACCTATCTAAATTCACATTCAAGGTAACTTCAAAATAAATCTGGTTCAGTCACAAATTCAATCAAACATTACATTAATAAAACAAATCAATCGTACAACAAAACCCTTTGATGGAGGAATGACTCTATCCCTCCCCAAGTTCACTTCCTGCTAATGAAGATGTATGTGTAGTCCGCAATAGTCCTTATGAGTTCCAGGTAAGTTCAATGTCTAATGTTCCAGGGGATGTGTGTGTAAGGGAGGGGCAGCAAGTGAAAAGGTGTGGAAGGGGTGTTGTTGCCGTGGCGCCTACCACACTGCACCGTGCAGTAGATGATCGAATCAACCAGTTCATCCAAGAGACTTGCCATCAATGACAGGTTCACCCAACAAAAAAAACTGACCTGTCAGACACAGTGTCATAAAATACTATAAGTGTGTAAAAGAAATAATTTTCAGAATTTGTTTTGACTGTAACGTATTGCTTGAAACAATAACCATGTTTACCATTGAAAATAAAATCATGAAAACTGTAATTATGCTGCATTACTGTCTAATACAGTAGCTTTTCTGAAGTATTGTTTCAAATCTTCACATAAAATGACTAGTACACTCTCAAATCAAAAGCACTGACTGCATCAAAATTGCAGTAAACAATCAAAACATGAATTGCTATAAGACAAATCCCTCTGATAATAAAATATTTTTTCACAATGTAGTATCAAAGCATGAGCATTTTACCATTTGACCTTAAACATAAACAACAAAATGCTTGCCAATCTCACCATAGGAAAAGGCTGGAGTTCAAAATGGTGCTGACTCCAAGCCTCGCTTGTCTACAACCAAAAGCATAGAGGGCAAAAATAAAAAAAAATTCTACTCATACTGTGTCATTTTTTCAAATAAATATGCAAGCTATAATGTTTAGCTTCAACAACTGATAGTTTAAATCATCATTCTGTGTCTAGTTTGTACCTTTATTTACGTTTTCCGTCTCAGTTTTTGCCAGTGCCTTGTGTGCTCAAGTTGGAAGAAAAGAGTAGAGGCCTAGTTGTCCATGCGCTTGTGGGACCAGGGGGCGGGACAAATGCATAGTTTAACAGCAGCTCATTGGTCAACAGCCAAATGAAGGAAAGGTTAACCCCTTAGATGCTGACAATTAGTTTATTCATAACAAAATGTGTAGCAGCCTGGAACCACTAACAAAACAACATTTTAGAGGACATTTTATAAAAGCTACCTCTAAATATGGGCTACATATAGGAACACAGTTTATAATTTGATTGGAATAGTGAGGCATTTTCAAATATTTCCAATTCTACTTAAAAACAGATCAACACAATTTTATGAAGATTTAAACAGAATTAGGGTGGCAGTTCAAGGGCTCCCTCTTGAAACTGGGGAGTTTGTGTACCCGAATGATCCTAGGAGCTATGTTGCCAGGGGCATTATGTCCCTGGTAGTGTCCCATGGCAAAAAGGTCCTAGGTTACGGGTCAGACTAAGAGCAGTTCACGGTACCTTTACGAATAGTATAATACCAAGGACTGTGACGTCGCCCGGTATGGTGCAGCCAGGGCCCCACTCTGGAGCCAGGCCTGGGGTTGGGGCTCGAATGCGACGATGACGTGGGCTCTGGTACCCAACTCCTTGAGAGGGGTTGGACTCTCCACTTCTCTGGCGTTGCCTTGCTTATAGCCCCACAGCTCAGCCGCCACGTGTTGGAGTTCAGCGTCCCTGCGCCTTCGGGTCGGGGCCAGGTCTCTCACTGTTGTGTCAGCCGAACAGTAGTGCAGAGTACCTGACCTTCTTGGAGTTTCTTGGAGGGGTACTGGACAGTGCGCTGACCGGAGACTCCGTTGTTCTACTGGGGGACTTTAAAAGCCCGCATGGGCAACAACAGTGACACTTGGAGAGGAGTGATCAGCCTCCCTGATCTGAATCTGAGCGTTGTTTTGTTATTGGATTTCTGTGCTAGTCACAGTTTATCTATTACGACATCTGCAACATTGTGTTGTGGTTGGAGACAGTACCTCTGGTCTGGCAGAGTGGGGTGGTGGTCCCTCTGTATAAGAAGGGGGACCGGAGGGTGTGTTCCAGGTACAGGGGAATCACACTCCTCAGGGTACTGGAGAGGAGATAGTTGAACCTTTGATTCAAGAGGAGCAGTGTGGTTTTCGTCACAGTCATGAAACACTGGACCAGCTCTATACTCTCCATTGGGTGCTCGAGGGTTCATGGGAGTTTGCCCAACCAGTCCACATGTGCTTAGTGTATCTGGAGAAGGCATTCAACCGTGTCCCTCGTGCTGTCCTGTGGGGTGTTCTCCGGGAGAGAACACCCCACAGGGCTGTCCGGTCCCTGTATGACCGCCAGGGCTGCCCTCTGTCAGCGGTTCTGTTCATTGTTTTTATGGACATAATTTCTAGGTGCAGCCAGGGGCCGGAGGGGGTCCAGTTTGGGGACCACAGGATCTCATCTCTGCTGTTTGCAGATGATGTTGTCCTGATGGCTTCTTCAAACCAGGACCTGCAGCAGGCGCTGGGGCGGTTTGTAGCCGAGTGTGAAGTGGCTCGAATGAAAATCAGCTTCTCTAAATCCGAGGCCATGGTTCTTGACGGAAAAAGGTGGCTTGCTTTCTCCAGGTGGGGAGTCCCTGCCTCCAGTGGAGGAGTTCAAGTATCTCGGGGTCTTGTCCACGAGTGAGTGAAGGATGGAGCGTCAGATTGACAGGTGGATCGGTGCAGCATCTGCAGTGATGCGGTCTCTGTATTGGTCTGTTGTGGTAAAGAAAGAGCTGAGCCGAAAGGCAAAGCTCTCAATTTACCGCTTAATCTACGTTCCTACCCTCACCTATGGTCATGAGCTTTGGATAATGACCGAGATTGTGGATACAAGTGGTCGAAATGACCTACTTCTGCAGGGTGCCTGGGCGCTCACTTAGAGATAGGGTGAGGAGCTCAGTCACACAGGGGGGAGTAGAGCCGCTGCTCCTCCACGTCGAGAGGAGCCAGCTGAGGTGGCTCGGGCATCTGCTCCAGATGCCTCCTGGACACCTCCCTAGGAAGGTGTCCGGGCACGTCCCACTAGGAGGAGGCCCCGGGGAAGACCCAGGACACGCTGGAGGGACTATGTCTCTCGGCTGGCCTGGGAACGGCTTGGGATTCCTCCGGAAGAGCTGGAGGAAGTGTGTGTGGAAAGGGAACTTTGGGCCACCCTGCTCAGACTGCTGCCTCTGCGACCCAGCCCTGGATGAAGTGGAAGAAAATGGTATGGTATTTAACTTTATTGTTCAAAGTTTTTATTTATTTATTGATTGCTTGTTATTCCTTGTAATTTGACTTTAAAATATTGGAACTGTATTTTGATAAATACCCCCATTTATAATAAAGCAGACGGGGCGCTGTCCTCTTTTCCCCTCATGAAGCATCAGTGTATATCCCTGTTCACCTGAGTGTCCTGTCTGTGTCGTACTCGGAGATGAATGTGCTCAGGTTCGATGGAGCTCTGTCACAAACATCAAACTCTCATCGATCTAATCTTCACACTCTGCTGTCTGGATCCTCTCAGGGCTGCCCCTACTGCCCAACTTAATACCTTTAAAAACATGTGATATTTTATACTTAAGACCAAAATTGCCGGACCAGATGAGCCATAACTACTTTTAACAGCTCCTCCATGAGACAGTTGTGGCCAATGTTACTGCCAAAGTCCAGAATGTAGATATGTTCTGTACCTTATTCCTGGGTTTCACGGTTTGACAGTAGCTCAATTGGTAGAGAGTTTGTCCTCAAATCCCGCTCTTGACATAAACATCAGCGGTTGAGCGGTTAGATTCAAGTCCCACACATGAATGCTGTTGTTGTGTCCTTGGGCAAGACACTTTACCCACCTCGCCCCCAGTGTTTGCGTATGTATGAATGTGTGTGAATGGGTGAGTGGTTCCTTGATGTAAAGAGCTTTGAGTGCCTTGAAGGTGGAAAAGCGCTATATAAAAATGTGACCATGGCCATTTACCAGCTTCCTTTTATATGGTGCCATTTTGAGAACAGTTGACCATTCAAAGGATATACAGTTTTGTTTAGAATAGTTAATTGCTATGGTTACGCTCCTAACTTGTCATCATGGTGGACTCATGTATAGATTTGACACAGTTTGGGTTTGGCCTGCAGCACTGCCTCAGAGGGACCTGGTGGACTTGTTGTTTTTCATTAAAATGCATTATAAATATTAACAGTGTGAGCTTCATTTCCATGCAGTCACCTCCCTGTGTGACGTCCATCTGGAGCTATTGTGTGTGAAGTGTTTTGACCTCAGCTCTCTCTCTCTCCCTCTCCTTCTCTCTCTCTGTCCATGCTCACTTCCTTTCTTCCTCTCCCTCTCCTTCTCTCTCTCTGTCCATGCTTACTTTCTCTCTTCTCTCTCCGTACCTCTCTCTCCCTCCTTCACACACTCTCCCTT
>KN484310.1:1619-23121 GCA_000787095.1 Periophthalmodon schlosseri | reverse complement strand
GCCACAAGTGTCACCGATTAAGATGAAGAGTTGATCAGCAATATGACGTCTTGAAAAGAAGCAGTTAAAGACTGTTCAAACATAAAACACTCCAAACTGTATTTGGAGTGATTTGTGCATGTTTACAGCGACGTCACCTCCCATTGGGCACCGCAGTTTTCTAATTTCAGAAGTCAGCTTGTTTCTTTTATAAGTCTTTTACATGAATTTTGCAATTTAAAACATGCAAATGATAACATAATGATCCACAGGTGTCAGACATTACAACTGTACAGCAGACACAAGCACAATATGTGTTCTTTGAAATCACTGTAATAATGAAAGTGCAGTTGTGTTTTCTTTGGCTTCTGTGCATTGTTGAATATAACTGACATATTAAACATGGTCTATTAAACTGTTTGAACCTGCAGAGAGGATTTTGCATTGAACACACTAAACCTTTGATTCCAGTGTGAGCCTGCACCGCCATGAGCTCCGACCGTGTTCCACAGGGTTCTGATTGACAATCTCTCCTTCAGGCACTTTGACTAATCTTTGTTTAAGTGTAGAGGTGTGGGCGCTACATGCTAACGCTGTATCCAAACTTTAATACAGTGGATTGGGGCCAAGGGACCACACACCTCAGCAGGATTAGGAGGTGAGAGGCTGGGTTCAGGTGTAGCTCAAAGCCCAGTCTTTCTCTGGGAGTGAGAAAATATTTTTGAAGAAAATCTATGAACAAAATTCACACAAATGTCCCACTTATCAGTTGTTAGGGTAGAATGGAGAGTTGGGTGGTACAACACAGCTCTGACCAGTTCATGCTGTTGTTATGTCCTCAGGCAAGACACTTCACCTACCTTTCCAAAGTACCAGCTCTTGAAAAACTGTCACCAGAGGCAGTTGCACAGGATCCTCAGGGATTCTCTCATGTTCTGTACCCTGTATTTGAGTGACTGCACTGTGTGGGCTGTAGGACACAGAGGAGGAAGGCCAGCTTTGTCCTTTTTCAGCTCCTCAACTCTGACCCCTCCCTTCCCCAGCACTGTAACATCTCAGCACTTTAAACATGAGCTCTATTGGATGTATGGATGTTATGTACACCTTTTACATGTAAGTCTGCTCACATGTAAAAGGTAAATAAAGTAATTGAATTGAATGTGATGTATGAGCGGAGGCCATTCTTCACCCCTCGCCCATCCTGTCCCTTTGGACGAGTTGGCTTCCAAAGCCTAAGAACACCCACTTCAGGCAGTGGCTCCAGAGTGGGCCCTGGGGACTGGTGATGTACCTGCCTTGTTGTTTTTCTCTTCATAAAGGGCTTCAGACCCACTCTTAGCCTGACCCTGTTTGTCCTGGGAGCCCCTACCAGGGGCACATACAGTAGCCCCTGGGATCATTTGGGTGCTCAAACTGCTCCACTACATGATAGAGGCAGTTCAAGGGCAGACACAGTGTTATTATTGTGTGAGTACGTTCTGCAGTTTGTCTTGTCCTTCTCTTGACACAGGAAGTGCATCAGGATTAGTCAGTTCCTCTGAGCTTTAGGAAATGTTTCATAATGACATAATGTAATAGGTGTTATTTGGAGGAAATTGCACAGCAGTAAAAACATGGCTGACCTGCTGTTTTAAACTGTGCCGCTCTGATGTCATGTAAATGTGTGAGTTCAGAGTGAGAAGACAAACAGAACCAGGGGCTGCAGAGGAGGGGCCGACGCACGTGGGAGGGGCCAGAGATGACCCCCCAACCTGACGGCCCTGTATCAGAGATATTAATAAACCAGTACTAAGATAGCCGCAAGAGGTAATGATCGGCTCCCCCCCCAACCTGACGGCCCTGTATCAGAGATATTAATAAACCAGTCCAGTGATAGCCGCAAGAGGTAATGATCGGCTCTGGCCCGCTGCCACCCAGAGCACTCACAGAGGGCGCTAACAAGCCTCATTCCTTCCCTTTTTTTCTAGGCCTGTGGTGCATTGTTGCACACACTCTATTCCTTTGTTGGGCTGCATTATTATGTCCATCATTTTTACAATTCTAACAGGCCCTTCGCCAGCTTCTGGTGCTCAGACCTAATAAATTCACATTTTTAGCCCTTCACTTAAAATATGCTCCATGTGTAACTTCTGCTGGAATCCATGGAGATGTTCAGTTCAGTTTATTTGAGTTACGTTTTTTTGAACTGCTTTCAAAAAAAAGTCAAACAATTCCCTACAAATGTGACAATATCATTGAATGCTCAAAAGGAGTACGCAGAAGTAAAAGTATTTACTCCCCTTCCCCGTCCACATTAAGTAAGTGAAGCTAAACATTCATAAACACAGGTGATGCTGTGATGCTATTGCTTTGACTCGAATGTTCCACTGTATAGCATTGAAAAAGAGACAAGCAGGTGACACCACCAGGCCAAGAGACAGGTCAGATCTGTGGAGAGGCCACCCCTGTCGGTAAAAATGCATTCCTTTAAACTGTTGGTTATTCAGAGTGTTAAAATATCACGGGAAACAATCCCAAGTGATTTAACTTACTTTATTTTACTTACTTTGAAAGCCTCTTTCTTCTCCTCGATGACTCCCCTCCTTATAACCTCCCTCTCCCTGTCCTCCTCTGTTCCTCCCTGACAGCCGCGCTTGTACCGTAGGAGGCTGGACCCGGATCAAAGAACAGGAACAAAATTAAATATTGAAAATCATCTGCGACAGTTTGGCGTTTGGATGTGAACATTTTTGCTTCTGAAAAATGAAACCACGGCCTGGCTCCTCTTTTGGGTCTCTATCAGAAGGTGTTCTTTTCCACGGCCAAATGCAAATGTGACTCATGTTTGGTGGAGCAGACGCCTCTTCACTGTTAGATCTGAGCTGAAGGAGCCATTTTAGATCTGTGCAATCAAAGTCAATGGTTTGAGTAAAAAGCACTTGAATTATGAAGTAATATGAACTCACCACTTAATGGGGGTTATACAAAGAGTGCTTTTGAATTATCAGCCCAAATGTGTGATAGTTGGGATGTTAAATGTTAAAGGGTTTAATTCAATGTATTTGAGCAAAATACATCTTGCTCAAGTTCAATATTTTGTATAAGCAGTTCTTCAGGTCGAAAGAACTCTGCTGTACTGTCTGCATCTAATTACAAAGTGTTTTATTGTCAGAGAATTAGGAAGTACGCTTTAGCATTCATGTTGTCGTTAGCTTTACCGTCTCTGAGACTTGTGAAAAGCGCTTATAAACTCATCATGTGAATAACTAGAATGCTCTGAATACATAAGGTAAGTGAGGAATAACTTTGGGCCAGTGCAAACCGTTTATAATAAACTAGTTCTGTTTTTCATATTTTTAAGACAGCAAACATCAGGTACGGCGCCTTTAAGTTAAGTGTTCACTGTGATACACTGGATATTTGATTTTCTCCATTGCCTTGACACTACCTGTAGACCCCACATAGCCCTGTCAAAGACCCGTCAAAAGTTTGAAAAAGTCTCACTCTATTTTATTTATTTATTTATTTATTTATTTATTGTTATTATTATCACAGATTTTTTTTTATTTATTTTTTACTACTTTCTGCATTTTATATACATACAGAACACATCAGCTTTATGAAGTAAGATATATGGAATTATGTAGCAATGAAAAAAGGAAAATAGCTGTACTATTTTTTTTTTTTTACTTTTTTATACTCAAATCTTCAGTTTCCACCCTTTGCTTTGGTGAAAAATACTTAGTAGAGTTATTCATTTTTTTTCTTTACTACATACTTCCATATATCTTACGTCATATATTTGATGTCTTCTGTATGTACATATATAAAAAAAAAAAACATTAAACAAGATGGCGCGTCCAAACTTTTGACTGGTAGTGTATATGCAGTAAGTTTGACATATAGTAAGTTTGAGTGTGTCCTCTTCCTACCTGTCCCTGTGTAATGTATTCTCAGCAGCAGGAGGAGGAGTGAGACGAGTGGACAAGGTGAGGACAGAGGACAGGACTCATGCATATGGATGTGTCCCAGTACAGACCTGATACAGACCTACACTACAGAGGAGGCTCTGAGTGATGGGCAGAGGGGGACGGGGGGACGGGGGGACAAGAAACGGGACAGCTCCAGTGAAAAGAGAGAAATACTGCTACAATCACTCAAAAGTACTACTGCAGAAATATTAGGATTACTATAAGAGTACTACAGTACATCTTTTGTAGTGGAGGGTCCTCATACATTTGTATCCATGGAGATTTTATTCCTTTCACTGTAATGTTCCACAGTATTGCATGGAACATATCTGTCTACATGGAGAAGAAAAAGGTGACGCCACCAGGCCAAGTTACAGGTCAGATCTGTGGAGAGGCAACCCTGCTCCATGTAAGAATGCTAAATATTATTTTAAGTATTTTTGTACAGTAAACACCTGTGATGAAATAAACGCAAGACAGACAAGTTCAATGCCATACTGTGGAATGTTCCAGACAAAACAACCACATAGGGCGTTTTTAATTAGTGGGATTTGATTCACTAGAACACCTGGACTTAAAAACATTACTGTAAAAATGAATGGTATGCATGCTTCCATTTTCCATTGTGCTGTCGTATGTGATGAAGCACACAAGCCACAAAAATATTACATAAATAATAATTCTGTTTAAATCAGACCTATTCTGCAAAATGGACTTTTTAGAGCTTTTAACCATGTTATAGTTGTGTCCTTTTCATTGAGCGTCTGAAGTTGTTTTTGGAGTGATTCATGTTTGAGTAATCTTTAATCACTTATTTGGCCGATCAACCCATTTTCACCTCCACCGGTACACGCCCACTGTGACGTACACGCCCACTGTGACATACACGCCCACTGTGACGTACACACCCACTGTGAATTACACACTTTATTCTTCAATTTAATTTTCTTAATCAGTGATACACGTAGGATTCGGCGGCGGTGCAAGTCATTTTGGTGTAAATGAAAAAGAAATCTGCTGCTCGCTAGAGTGATGTACAGTTATCCATAGGAGGTGCCGATGGCTACCAGGCTTTTTATTGTGATGACGTTTACGGCGACGGCAGCCCCCTTTGGTACAGTTATCCATAGGAGGTGCCGATGGCTACCAGGCTTTTTATTGTGATGACGTTTACGGCGACGTCAGCTCCCATTGGGCAGCGCGGTTTTCTAACGCAGTGGACTTGTTTCTTTTATTAAGTCATTTTAGATTAATATTGTGATTTAAAATGTGCAAATTCTAACATAATGATCCATGGGTGTCATATATTATAACTACGGAGAGACACAAGCACAGTAGGTCTGATTTAAACATGGTTAAAAACTTTACTGCTAGAGTCAGGCTTAAAATGCAGTATTGTTTCCTGATGGGTCAAATAAGACTACTTTGACTTGTACAAGAGAAATCATATCTAAACTGAGGTCTTCATCATTTCCCTTCCCCACCTCGTCCTCTCCAAATCCCCACAGATGAAGCACATGGATGCATTTGACACCTGGTAATAGCTCCAGACCCTCGCTCTTCAGCCCGGCCTGTACCCCATCACATGAGCACCTCCTCTGGGTCGGGGCAGAGCGATTCTCCCCTGTCCACCTCCACACACACAGAATCTGTGAGCTCTGATTGGTCACAATGTGTGGCCATGTACTCCCCCAGGAGCAGAACCATCACATTCATGACTGTTTAAAGGGAGAATCGTGAGTCTGGAAAATGTTTTACTTTTATTTTTTTCTGAGACAGGATAAAGAATACTTTGAAATAATTACCTTTAAGATTGAAGTTAAAGGTGCACTACGTCAGAAAAGAAAAATCCTTTTAAAAACATGTATTCTTACTGTGGGCAGGATCTGCTTTCCAAAGATCTGAGCTGGTCTGGTGACATCCTCTGCTAGTCTCCATGAAGGTAGGTAAGTTTAATGCCATACTGTGGAACACTCCAGGCAAAACAATAACATCTATATGGAAACAAGCAGGTGGTGTGCCTTCCCTTGCATTTAATCTATAATTCGTGGGGGCAACTTGTTTATGAATTTCCAATGAAGAATAATAGACTTTTATATAATTTATTTACCAACCCAAACAATCAAAACAAGACTAGCTATTACTACTGGCCCCATCAATCTCTCTCAAACACGCAGACACACACATCACATTCTAGCATAGGCAGGAGGATTAAAGCTTTGCTCAAGGACACAACAGTATACAATAAGGTGGATTTACACCACAAACGGGTTGATGTGTGAACTATGTAAACACTGAGCCAGTATTAATTTTGTTGTAGTTTTAGTCATTGTCATAGTTTTGCTGATTAAAACAAAATAAAAACAAAATAAAAATAAATCATAAAGACTAAAACTATGGCTGAAATGAGATATATATTGTCAAATAAAATTACAGATATTTTGGTCAAATAAAGATGAAACACAAATGTCTGAAAGGAACGAGTGGAGACTAGATCCAAGTTCCACTTTTCAATCCCAGAGTCACAAACCAGAGCATAAACAAACAGACACGTGTGCACATGTCCCATCAGGCAATCACACACTGTTTATCGTTGTTCAAATTAAATATTTATTTTATGCTTCACTAAAACTGGGATGGACTTAGTCGAGTTGACTAAATTAGCATGACATTTGTGTCGAGTAAAACTAGACTAAAAGATGGTAAATGGTTTAAATAGCACTTTTCCACCTTCAAGGCTCAAAGCTCTTTACATCAAGCAACCACTCACCCATTCACACACACATTCATACACCAGTGTACACAGACACTGGGGGTGCGGTGGGTTAAGTGTCTTGCCCAAGGACATAACAACAGCATTCAACCACCAACCTGTGGGTTAGTGGATCTAACCGCTCTACCAGTGTTATATCGAGAGCAGGATTCGAATCACCAACCTTCGGATCAGTGCACAAACACTCTAGCAACTGAGTTACTGTCGCCCCAGATAAGATAAGATAATAAAGACAAATATAGGTTCATCTGATCTTATCTTTTAGTTTGATTTAGTCTGATGTCTTGCCTAAATGAACACTGCACTGAGCCACAGCTGTAAATGTGGCTTACAATGGAGCATACATGTCTCCACCTCCTCCAGTGTTTAGATTCAAAATATACACTGTGGTCCATATGTCTCCTGCCAAATTACTGTTCCTCATGAGTTTAACCTGTGAACGCTCCCTTATGGACACGTCTGTATTTAAAGCCCCAGGTCACCGCACGGCCGGCGTCCTGTAGGAGAAGCCCGGCAGCACAGCCCGGCTCCTGGGGCAGAGGTTCGGTCTGAGGGCGCTGGTGGTTCACAGTGAAGATTTGAAGATGAGGTAATGAAAGGCTGACTGTACCCAAGATGGCGGCCGCGTTGCTGTTTTTAGCGGCGGTGCGGGCCTGGATGTGGTCAGGTCACTCTAAATGCAGGAGAAGGGAGAGTCCGCCGGGTATTTGAGTCCAGGGCAGCTGCAGTTGCTCAGTGTGGGACAATTATCATTTCATGGACAGTTTGAGCCAAGAACAACAATAACACCCAGCTCCATGCAGCTCCAGCCTGTGAGCTCTAAAGACTTTAAAGGCAGGTCTGTGCTGTCAAGGCCAAGCTGTCCCGCACAATAAATATGGTATATTTTCTGTTTAAAGCTGCAATATGTAACTTTTCCGGTGAGGGTCCGCCACCTGCTTGACTTGTTTGCCTGAAATGTTCCAGTGTTGGCTTTGTAATCCCTCAGTCGTCCAGTGTTGGGTATAAAACTAATATAGGTTTTATACTGGTGTTTTACTAAAAGACAAAAAAACATGCATTACTGTAACCGGGGTCTAACAACAACTAGCATGCTAACACGCACTTCCTGATTATCGGACAATAAAACCATTGATGATTAGATGTGGACAGCACACAGTGGCTTTGGTTTGGCCTTAAAGGGCCCATGTTATGTTATTTTCTGATCTATGTTATAATGTTGTTTCCTCATCACAAACAGACCTGGGGTTGTGTTTGTTTCATTCAACAGACCTGGGGTTGTGTTTTGTTTCATTCACACATGTTTAACACACAAACCCTGCATATTTAGGCTGAGTTCTTCTCTCAAATAAAAAACACTCTGTTCCACCTTGTGATGTCATGTGGTAATACAGGAAGTGCTCCACTGTGTTTTTAAACTCCATACACCTTCACTAGAATCATTTAGATGAGTTCAGTCCTGGAATTGCCCATCTCCACTGAACTAAAGCTAAAAGGAGCTGTTAACTTGAAAACACTTCATGACATCACAAAGTGGAATAGAGCATTATGAGCTTTGGAGATGTAGACAGACTAATAATAAAGGGTTACGCAAACATGTGTGAAACAAAACACAACTCCAGGTATGTTTTAGAGGAGGTAACAGCATTAGAACATGGTTTAAAGCTCACAAGAGTCAGTTCTGTGTTATACAGGCCCTTTAAGAGGCGCATATATAATATATCTCCATAATTGTTTCCAACTTTTCAACCACGTGAGTGTGTTATTATCATACTAGTACGTGACCGTTTTATTTCCAAACAAATTTAATCATGTCTTTAATTGTGTGACGCTCGCTTCACACACACAATATAAAAAGACTACGGAAAATCCTTTAGGTTCAGACAGTATAATTAGTGGTTTACATTTTGATTTCAAACATGAGACAAAGCAGCATTCTAAACAGGAGAGAGTGGTTGTCATGAACCCTGCACTTTAGATATCCAGAAACAGGTCTTTTCTGTTGTCAAAGTAATGACACCGTAAGACAACTCAGCTCTGTCAGGTCATATACAGGCACCAGATCAAAGTGTCTAAACTTTTAAAGCACATGGAATATACAGCTGAAGGCGTCTACGTGAAGGCGTTTGAGTGAAGGTGTCTGCGTGAATGTGTTCGCGTGAAGGTGTATGAGGGCGTCTGTGTCTAAACTTTTAAAGCACATGGAATATACAGCTGAAGGCGTCTACGTGAAGGCGTTTGAGTGAAGGTGTCTGCGTGAATGTGTCCGCGTGAAGGTGTATGAGGGCGTCTGCGTGAAGGCGTCTGCGTGAATGCGTCTGCGTGAAGGCGTATGAAGGTATACGAGGGCATCTGCATGAACGCGTCTGTGTGAATGTGTCTGCATGAAGGCGTCTGTGTGAAGGCATCTGCATGAATGCGTCTGCGTGAAGGCGTATGAAGGTATACGAGGGCATCTGCATGAACGCGTCTGTGTGAATGTGTCTGCGTGAAGGCGTATGAGGGCGTCTGCGTGAAGGCGTCTCTGTGAACGTGTCTGCATGAATGCGTCTGCGTGAAGGCGTATGAAGGCACATGAGGGCGTCTGCGTGAAGGCGTCTGCATGAAAGAGTCTGCATGACGGCATCTGCGTGAGGGCGTCTGCATGCGGCTTTGATGATATTGCCATAATAGCTCTTTTTGTGAGTGAGAGAGGATCTTTTCTGCTCTTGTGAATAAACGCCTCAGTGTTCGGGACAAGTTCAGACTCAGATTGGCAGTTAGCAGACCCAGACTGAACCCTAGAGCAGGCCTATTTAACTTAAGGCCCAGGGGCCAGATCAGGCCCTCCAAGAAATCTGATCCGGCCCCTTGGCCCATCTTCCAAATCTTACAAAATATATTTCTCGTTTGCTGGTTTAGTTCTGGTTTGGTCCTGGGTTAGAACTGGTTTAATTCTGCTTTTGACCTGGTTTGAGTTAGTTCTAGTTTAGCCCTGGTTAAGTTCTAGTTTAATTATGGGACAGTCCTGGTTCAGACCTAGTTGGTACTAGTCTAGTCTTAGTTTGATGCTGGTTCAGTACAGATCTAGTGTTTAAAGTGGTGGCCCTCAAGAAAAGTGAGTTGAGTGCAGGCAATGCAATGAAAGCTCGGTTTTAGTGTGTTTTTTGATACGTTGAATGCGTGACTTGGCATGGGAGTATGAAGATTCCGTCAAAATGTACTTGTTGCTGTTGATGTATCCTTGAGCAAGACTCTTTACCAACACTGTAGCATGAGGTGTAATCACAATGCAGCTGATTCACTGGTTTCCTAGTAAATTCTCAGGATCTCTCAGTCTAGTCACCTCCTCCTCCTCTGTGTCTCAGGCCAAACTCACAGCCGTCCAATCAGGTCTGTTCATTTCAGTGACACATGGGAAATAGGTGACTTCGTTCTCATTCTTCAGATTTACACTTTAACTCATTGATTCTGTTGCCTGACCAGCCAAAACCAAACGCTTTGACAATACTTTACAGAGAGGTGTGGGTCTAACCGAATCCTGTCTCCCTGATTTCACATAGGAGTGATTGACAGGCGGATTAACCAATCAGAGAAACGCATGCTGTTTGTGTCAAAATAAACATGGCGGTTTACAGGTAAAAAAGCATAAAACACCGAGGACTGAGAAACATCAAGGATTTCTGCAGAATAAATGAGCAAAGCACCAAACTCTTTTGGATCTGAGGTTAAAGAAGTTATATAATTAGTTCTGAATGAGATGTATGAGAATATTCAAGATGAGGTGTGTTCTGCAGATGAGCGATACGTTGGACCGCCCCAAATAAAAAAGGGTTGTCTACTGCATTCTATGATTTGGTTCCAGACCCTCCTATTTTTAACAGAAAGTTGGACGGACTAGAAATCCTGGCAACTATCTGCAAAAGTGTGTGATTTTTCTTTTGTGTCATTTCTCCCTTTCTTTTGTCTGCATAAACCACTGTGATGCAGTCGTACCATTTGTTTGACTGGATAATCCTCATGAAGGAAAAGCATGTAGTCTTGGCTGACCAAGTTCTGACGAATTGTGGCAACCAGTCATTTAACAAAAGTTCCACAGTATGGCATTGCATTCATTCAGTGGCAGGTGTTTTTGTTGTGTTTTTGCTAAAAATCTGTCCGTCTGTAAATTGGGCTGGTGGCGTTACCTGCATCGTGGGAACAACCAGGTAGTGGACCCTCACCACAAAAGTTACATAGTGCACCTTTAATACTTGGATCTGTCCTAAAGTAAAGTCCATATGACAGTTTAGGGATGACTGTAGCTCAGTTAGTAGAAAGTTCGTCCATTGATCTGAAGGTTGTCGGTTTGAATCCAACAATACAGTGGTAGAGCAGTCAGATCCACTGCGCTTCCAGCTCCCACAGATGAATATTGTCATTGTGTCCTTGATTAAGACACTTAACCCACCTCACCCCCGGTGTGTGTGTGTGTGTACACTGGTGTATGAGTCTGTGTGAATGGGTGAGTGGTTCCTTAATGTAAAGTACTTTGAGCCTTGAAGGTGGAAAAGCATAAATATAAACGTGACTATTTACCCTTTTACCATTTCCAGACACATTAATCACACAGTTCAGGCTTTACTGTGGCATTTCTGTCCCTGGCCTGTATTTTTCCTGAACATTTCACTGCCTTAAAGATGAGATCGATCCCTGTGTGCGCTTGTCTGTGACAGTTATGCGTTAGCCACTACGTGTTAGCCGCTAATCTGAGCGTAGCTTTAAACTCTCTGTGAAATCAATCATCAGGATGGCCCCGGGCAGCAGGGCTTTTCCACAGACTTTAGTCAGTCTCACCTTTGAAAAAATACGACAAGATCTGAACTTAATCCTGTGCCTCGGGGCTAAAGAGGCCTCATGTCACCGGTCTACACAAGAGCAGGAGAGCGCCAATATGAAACGTTAGGTCTTTTGTTTGGGGAAATACCAGGCTTAAAGAAGTAAAGATGGCATGTGAAATAGAGGAGAGGCAGCCAAGTTTCACTTTTCACTCATTTGATTAAGGATCGTGATGTTTGGCTCAGTATTAGAAGGTGCATCTGCCATTACGTCTTCATAGAAAGCCATGGAATGCACTGAGACAGTTACAGTTAAGTCAATACGTTTTCTGTAGTGAAAAGTTGGCTCCAAACCTTGTTCTTTGTTAAGAGGATAATGCGATAAAAAGTGTTCAACTATAGGCACCAAGGAGGACAAAGCATGGTCTAAGAAATGAAAAGTGAACGTCTGCTAATGTTACTAAAGGAAAGACAAAAGATTCACTTTGAACTCACTTTGCAACAAGTTTGTTTGAAAAGCTCAGAATAAAAAGGCATGCTTCATAAGTCACGTAAGGGCTGTTTTTATGGTGATTCTTGATAAATATTTAAATGCCTTTTGTCACATGACCTCAGAAGTTATAGGTGTAAAAATATTACATCAGTGAATTCATTCACAGTTTGACACCATAAACGTAACAATATTACTGACTTTTGTCCACATTGTAAAGTGCCTTGGAAGAACGTGTGCACCATAGAACACAGTTTCAAGTGTCGTAGATTTCTACAGAACATATTACAAACATGACCATAACAATGAAACATAATAATAACTCTAAAGTCGATAAATAACAAACATTACAATGAAACACTAGTTTGCTGAAGGAGCAATGCTTCACTTTTTTGGTGGCGCTTTAGTTTGTCTCCCATGACGATGTTCTGGCTTTGCCCTGAGTGTTCCATAATATGGCTGCTAGTGTTAACAAGCGGGAGCGACTCGCACCGCTGCAAATAATGTCATAGAGCAGTAAAGAAATATAAAGCAGCAGTGGGCCAGAAAATGTCCACTGTGTCTTTTACATACGAACTAGCATACATATGTATGTATACATATCTACATAGAACTGATTTACTATTTAATAGCATCGATATTTGTTAAAACATTTTTTTAAATACATTTAGGACAGCAATTACAACACATTAAAAACAACAGATAAATATAAACACAAACAGTGTATATTTCAACAGTAAATGAAGATGGTCTGAATATTTGAAGAACATTTGAGTTTAAAAAACAGAGTTTATTTAAATCAGAAGGATAGATACACATTCAAGAGCATTTGTTTGGTTAAGACAACACCAGTTCAGAGCTAATTTATGGAGAGATGCTAGGCTGAGGCACTCTGCGTCTGGGGCTGTCTGAGACAATAGTTCACTCTATACTCTGATCTGCAGCTCAGTTCACTAACAGACACTTGAGGATTTGTTTTCTTCACACAGAGTGTGAGGAGGTTTGGGTAAAACACATGTATTTGATGCTAATTTTGAATAAAGGAGCATGAGTCACCCCCTGTCTGCAGAGGTGGCAGAGTGGCTAACAATTTACTCTAATAAGAAAACTGTTCATCTAAACTCATATTACTCAAGTAGAGGTAAAAACTATAGGAGTAAAATGGACTTGGTGAGTACTGAGTAAATGTTTGCGCATACTTATGTATTTATATAATTAAAGATGCACTATGTAACTTTCCTCTTGTCTCAATGGAGATATTAGTGCATTGCCTGGAATATTTGACAGGATGGTATTAAATATATCTATCTCCATGAAGACAAGCAGCCCAAGGTCAGATCTATGGAGATAATAGAAACAACAAGATACATTTAATGCCATACTGTGGAACAATAACTCCATCGAGAAAACCTCACTGTTAGCGACACTACTTCCTGTCCAGTTTTATCTCTATGAGGTTTTTGCAGAGTCATGCTAAAATGAATAAATATTTAAAGATCAGGCAGTGGACAGGGAGCTGCAGGTGGGTTAGGGTTCAGGGGTCAGAGGTTACGGGGTTAGGGTCAGACAGTGGACAGAGAGCTGCAGGTGGACGTCACTGACAACATGTTAAACACTACACAAACAAAATGAATACTTCACCAGAGACACTTATGTGTTTCGAAAGAGACATGTTTGTGTCTCAATGCTAATGCTATGCTAATTTTGAGGCATAATAAATTTTACAACAACAACACAAACTGAAGTATTCTGCATATAAAAATAATTGTGTAGTCTTTATTTTAATTAATTTGAATTTTAATAGGTTGTTTATTTTATGTTTTCTGATTATTTAAACATTTTAAAAAGACTGTTAGATGTGAGACACAGTGAGCTAGTTTAGCGTGCCCTCTCACCAGGAGGTTGCAGGTTAGACTCCTCATTTTTCTGAGTGGAGTGTGCATGTCCTCCCTGTGTTACTGCGGCAGAGTGGTTATTCTGTCTCCTCCTCCCAGTATTTTTCATATATTTTTAAAACTGGTATCATATTTTTGAAAAGCTTTGTTGAATCAAATTGAGGGGAATTATTATCCTGCAGCTAGAGGATTCATTCTGGACAAACTGGTTCTTCCTTTCTCCCTATGGCGAAGCAGGGCAGCAGTTAAACCTAATCCGCACTAATTGTCCTGCTCCTACCATTGCTAATACCTGGTGCCTTTAAAAACGTACTACTAACCACACGATTTGTTTACACTGATTCGAGGAGCAGCACGTTAAGTCAGGCTCCTACTGGCAGTGAGCAGAAAGCCCATCATTAACAAACCACAAGCTCCTAAAAGCACACACGGGCAGTAGCGTCAACGCTTTTCTGCTACAACGTGTGAAAAATGTGAAAATATGCTACTTCTCATACATGGATGAAACACAACTGAAATGGCTTAAGTGCAAAGATGTTAAAGACGGTCTACCTGATTTTTAAAAACACGAAAAAACACAACTAGTTCATTATAAATGGTTTGCAGTGGTTCAAAGTTATTCCTCACTTACCTTATGCATTCAGAGCATCCTAATTATGCACCCCAGCAAGTTTATAAGCTTTTTTCATAACTTTCAGAGACCAGGGCGGAGTTTTGCCATGACGATAAAACCAACAACTAGCATACTAACGCGCACTTCCTGATTATCGGATATACAACCTCCTTACTGAGAGGAGGCAGGATAACCACTCTGCCGCAGTCACACAGGGAGGACATGCACACTCCGCTCAGAGGGATCAGGAGTCAATACAATACAATATATCTGTTCTGGAGCAAGACAATTTTGCTGAAATGCCAACAACAACTAGCATGCTAACACACACTTCCTGATTATCCTACAATAAAATGCTTTCTAATTAGATGCAGACAGTACACAGCAAACTTATTTTGATCAGGAGTCTATACAATACAATATATGTCTTCTGAAAAGTCATGTACAGGCCCTTGAGGTTGTGAGTGCAGACTTGTTGGTATCAGTATTCCAGCCACACATGCTAAACCGCGCTCATTAAAGACGCTATTACACACATTTATGTTGTCAAATGTCGCCCTACAAATTCAACTGATTTCCTGTTTTTCTCTCTGAGTCTGCACACACAGAGCTCTAATTATACAGGAAATCATTTGAACATTACCATCATAAAAACAGGTATTTATTGCCTACTGAAAAGCATTCGCCGTGAGTCACAGTCGCCCTGGGGCAGACTGTGAGATGTGGCAGACAAACAGTGCCATTGTATCATGTAATCACAATTTGGCATTCAACCTGATTGGTTCACAGAAGAGTAATGTCTGCACCTGATATGCCTGATCTTGTTAGTGTTCTGAAGCTAAGAAGTAGGGTTGTCAAAAGTATCAAAAATCAGACACTAATTGATACTAAAACTATTATCGAAACTAGATACTCACTTGAACTTTAAAATGATTTTGAGCTGTATCAGAAGAAGTATAAAACACATAGACTAGTATATGGCCATGGACCACTGTGAAACCTACCTGGACGATTGAGGGATTACATAGAAATAACACCACATGGTATCTTCAGAGAAGACGACTTTGGCTTGGTGGCTTAATGAAACAAGCGCGAATCAATCAAAATACAACTCCAGATATGTAATTGATGAGGGGACAACATTAAAACATGGTTAATATGTTTAAAAAAGGCCATTTTGCATAAATGTTCTTTAACAAATACAAGATGAAACCCACTACGCTCTGCAGTTGATTTTTTTGTAATTTTTATTCAACACAGTAAATCTTGGTGCATTCAGAAACTTTGGTCATGCTTTTAGTGTACGGAGAGATGAAGGTCTTCCTCTTCATTTCATGCCTAGTGTTTGGAAAGCCCAGATGTTGTGGACCTCCTTCTTGTGAACACTGGAATACGCTTGACCCATTTTGGCTTTCGGAAGAATGGCTTGTTTAGCTTTAGTAGCTTAGACATCCTTGAAAACAACATCCAGAGAGGACGAGGAATCAGCCTGCCAAAGAAGGACTTGGAGGCTTTCTGAGTCACTTGGTCAATCTCTGCCTCTGCAGCTTCTCCATCCTGGAACAGTTTCTCGATATCCTCCAAAATATCGCTGCAATCGACAGATAGTTCCTTCTTCAGTCTCTCCAAAATGCCCTCTGCTTCTGTCGCCAGTGCATCACTTGGTAGATCTTGCTGAATTTTGCAAGCATCAACTTCTAAGGATTCTCCAAACTTAATCAGAGTGTCCTCTCCCTCAACATTGGATACTATCTGACTGGCTTTGGCAGCAGTCTCCTTCTTCAGACTGGCTCTTTCTTTCTTCATTGTGAATAACCTCCTCATTGACAGCCTCGTGTTCACTTGAGAGTTCAGATGATATCCAATTCAAACCAACTATTACTTCTCCTGGAAATGTCTCTTGGCTGCTAGCATTCTTTGAATGCACCAGAATGCCTGCATCTCCATTGGCGCTTGGATATATAGTGGACTTTTCAGACTCACAGACTGAAATCTCACCTGGAGATTTAGTTATAGGTAGGTTGGTGTCACTCCCAACTGCAGATTCAAATAAGATGGAAGGACTTACATTGAAAACAATATTGCCCTCTGAAGCACAGGTGGCTGGTTTCAGATATCTTATGTCTATCTCCATCTTTGTCACGTCAACAATTTCTTTGGACTGGCAGACTAAAATCTCACCAGGAGATTTAGTTCTAGGTAGGTTGGTGTCACTACCATTAGCAAATGGGAGAAATTGACACAAAAGCATTGTCATCTGAAGCACAGGTGACTGGTTTCGGAGATGTTATGTCTATTTCCATATCTGTCATCTCAACGTCTTTGTCTTCTTTGTAGCTTTCTTGTTGCGATGATCCAAACTCTGTCTCAGTAACACGCATTAACTCATGGGCCTTTATGTAATCATCCCTTACAGGTAAGTGGTCCATGGTTATGAATTGGTAGCAGAGGGCTTCAGCTCGTGTGATCCTCTCCTCCACGTCCAATTCAAACATTTTACTGAGCGGGTCATGAAATTGTTCCATGTCTCTAGACTCCTGATGAGACACAAACATTCTAGACACTTTAATTAGCTGTTCCAGGTTTGTGGCTGGAGGCTGGTAAAAGGACATTTCAGGAGTCATCCCAGTCGTTTCCTTAAGTTCCGGCCAAGTTTTGAGTCTCCACTTGGAGTTTTCCTGCTTAAACATCGAGGTGTACAATGCCTCATTCAGCAGCTTCTCTGATGGTAGCCCTAGGAAGCGCACAATCTTCTTCAGGTAGTCGAACTCTGAAAAGCCTTCGAAATCTGCGTCACGGACATACCAATGCAGGAAGCAGCAGGCCAGGCTTCACATGTCGACAGCTTGCCATAGTGGAAGTCCCACTGTCGCTTCTGGGGCACGAAATGAAATGGGCTGCATCATTTCTCCAGTCATGATTTGTTTGCTGTACTTGGCCAAACCAAAATCTATCAGCTTGACTTTGAACGGCTATTGCATGTGATTCACAGGCATAATATTGTCTGGTTTGATGTCCGTACGCATGACTTCAACACGCTGCAAACCGTGTAGAGCTGTCAGGAGCTGCTTTGCCATTGGTCGAATTTGGGACAGCGAAAAAATCTGCGTCTTTTTCATGAGATCATAGACACTTATATCTAGCATCTCAAACGCCAGAAACTGACAGCTGTTGTAGTAGATTGGTTGAACCAGTTTGGATTGTGGTAGATCAGTTTGACCTGGATATAGCTCTTTGATGCAACCCAGTATCTCCATCTCTCTGTGGAAGTTCTGCGGGAAGGTCCCATCGTCTTTCAGGAGTTTTAAAGCAACAAATTTCCCTGTTACTCGATTACGGCACTTTGCAACCGTACCGTAGCCTCCCTCTCCAATGATTCCCAACACCTCGTATTTGGTCTCAGGGTTGGTTTGTTGGTCCATGTTGACGAACTCAGTGTATTTCAAAGCCGAAGACATGTTCGCGATAGTGGTTCACGAACTCTAGTGAGTGTGTATTATTGTATTATTTTTGTATTATGTATTATTTTAGATTTATTATATATATTATAATTTTAATTCACAAATTGCATAAAAATGATTCAATGTAAATTCCATGAAATCAGTCCAATCTCTGCATCAGTAAAATAAGTCAACACAAATGTGCAACTCTCCAACTTAAACAAAATGAAACATAGCTGCACAAAGACCAAAATAGCAAAAGAAAATTTAATTCTGTCAATGTTCCCATGTATTTGAGCAAACTGTGTATTGCTCCAGTACAGATATGTTGTATAACGGCTCAAAATGAGTCAGCTCTGTACTGTCTGCATCTGATTATAAAACCTTTTATTGTCTGATTAGCAGTTCTTGTTAGTTGTTGTTAGCGTTACAGTCACAGCAAAACTCTGCTCTGGTCTCTGAAAGTTGTGAAAAATGCTTACCAACTCATCGTGGTGAATAATTAGGATGCTCAGAATGCATAAGGTAAGTGAGGAATGAACCACTTTGAACCACTGCAATCCGTTTAAAATGAACATGTTCTGTTTTCCATGTTTTAAGACGGTAACAATCAGGTACAGCGCCTCTAACAAATATCTTTTATTACTTTGCACCACTGAACCTCTGTATTACTGATTTAAAGCACATCTCCCTAAATGTTACAGTTCCAAGCCTCCTGGATTTTGTTACTGTTTTAGAGAAATGGAGCCAGTTGTGTGACAAATGATGTTCCTGTCTGTGAGATGATGTTTACCTGCCTGATCCGCGTCAGTGCAGATGCCGTTAGCTGGGGGTACATTCAGGAGGAGAGCGCCCCATTCGTCTTGTGTAACCGGATTTGTGACAGAGCTAAAAATGGCTGCCATCTAGCAGGTGTTTTCAGATTTTGTCATGAATTTCACTTTTCTGAGTCACCGTGTTATCTGTGGAGCTGAGCCAGATTTAGCAACATCTTTAGCACTGTGGTTTGGGTAAGGCAACTGGGAATAAATGTGTTTAGTATCTGAAAAGTTGGCAAGGCACTGTACCAAACTTGCCTTTAACTATCTACTATCTTAACATTTATTCAATAATACGTTTGCGTTACCTTGAAAAACATGCATTGTTATTGTGAGTGGGGTTGCAACACCAGTTACTTGAGAGAGAGAAGGATAACAGAGAGAGGGGGGAGAGAGAGAAAGGGGAGAGAGGGGCGGAGAGAATAGGGGACATGAAAGAAGAGGAAGTGGAGACGGAAGGAGCAGAGAGAGAAAGGGGGGATAAAGAGGAGGGGTATAAGAGTGAGGGGGAGACAGTAGAAGTGGGGAGGGAGGACAGAAAGAGGCAGGAGAGAGAGAGGACACAGTGAAAAAGAGCAAAAGAGAAGAAGGAGGAGAGAGGAGAAGGGAGCCAAGAGAGACAGAGAGAAACATAATGAGGAAGAGAAGGGGGGGAGAAAAAAGGGGATTCAGAGGAAGCGAGAGAAAGAGGAATGGAGGAGAGACAAAATAATAGAGGAAAATAGGAAGAAAGTTGAATAGAGAGAGTATATAGTGCATTTGAATAGCCCCGATCCTCCATCTGCTCCAAGGTCAAACGTTTGCTCTGATCCACACATGAAATCCTGTTGGTCCTTCACAACTTTCTTTAAGAAGAAGCATTTTCATAAACAAATGTATTACTTCTTGTTTCATTCACACATGTTTAACACACAAACACTGCATATTTAGGTGTGTTCATTTCTCAAACAGAAAATACTCTGTTCCACCTTGTGACGTCATGTGGTAATACAGGAAGTGCTCCACTGTGTTTTTAAACTCCATACACCTTCACTAAAATCATTTGGAGGATTTCAACCCTGGAATTGTGAATCTCTACTGAACTAAAGGTGAAAGGTAGATGTTAATTTGAAAACTACCACTACATGACATCACAAGGTGGAACAGAGCATTTTGAGCTTTGAGACAGACTTGACATCACAAGGTGGAACAGAGCATTTTGAGCTTTGGAGACAGACTAATAATGCAGCATTACTCAAACATGTGTGAATGAAACAAAACACAACTCCAGATATTTGATGAGGTAACAGCATTAGAACATGGCTAAAAGTTTACAAGAATCAGTGTCTGTGTAATATAGGACCTTTAATGTCTCTTAATGTAACGCAGTGGGTTTGGTTAATGTTAGATGCATTATGCCACCTTATCTTGATGCGAGCGCTGTTTATCACAATATCAAGTTAGTGTTTGGTGAGAAATAAGTATATCTCTGTTTATAATATATGGGTAGAAGTCGACTGGAGCTGCAGGGAAACAGGGGGCCTAAAGGAAAAACGAAGAAGAGATTTATGGATGCAGAGATGGAAGCATGCACACACACAAATCATTTTTATATTAGCTGGATGAACTAATTAGCACTCAGAGGCAGTGCTACCATTAGGCAAGAGCAGGCAACCGCCTAGGGCCCCCAACCTGGAGTAGCCCCCAACCAATGGCTGTTGTGTTGAAATATTCAAAACGTGTAAAAATATGATTTTTAAGTTTACACAACTATTAAAAATTTAAAATATTAAAACATTAAAATATTATCCAATCACGTTGCACCTTTAGTGCTGCACATTTTTATGTTAAACTCATTAGTCAGTCATATTGTGAAGAAGAGAAGAGCAGTTTGTGCACAGGGTCAACGAATAAGTTGTAAGGAGATGGTTTATTAATGTTTCACATGAACTGTCTGCTGTGCTATATTTACATACGTGAACAAGCTATAACGTTAAGTGGCATTAATCCAGAAGGTTTTGTGTTGGATTTGATGTGGGTGCTTTCTTTAAGTGGCTCTTTCTCTTAAGCTAACTAAACTGTCAATGCTAGTGTTAGTTAGTAAAGGTTAAGGTTAACGTAAACTTTATTGTCCCGTAGAGAAATTTGTCCTCTGCATTTGACCCATGCTTCAATGCCTCTGGGACACCTCATCAGAAGCAGTGGGCACTCAGTCCTGCGCCCGGGTACCCATCTCCCCAGGTGGAGCTATGTAAGCTAACACTGAGAAATGTTACTGACATCAAATGCATATATACTGAGCCATTTGGAGTGAAATTACAGAAGCCCAGGCCTACAGTTTATTAATATTTGTATTGGACTGTATTTGACCCACTGTCTGTACAAACAGGGCTATTTGTTTGTTCACAAATGTGTCCTGCTCCTGCACCTCATTTATGCAGCTGAGCCTTCAGTACTATTGTTATCTATGGAATTATCATTATGCATCTAGAACCATATGAGTGACACATGACAGCTGTACACATGTGTAATGCACTTACTGCACATAATGTACATTCATGAAGCGTTACTTACAGAAAAGTGCACTGGTCAGACAGGGGCCCCGGTCAGACAGGGGCACCGGTCAGACAGGGACATTGGTCTGACAGGTGCACTGGTCAGACAGGTGCACTTATAATACACCCTCATGTGTCACAAATGTTCCCCTAAACACAGCCCTGTGTTAGAACAGCGCTCACACTCACCTCTCACAGATGCAAATCAAAACCA
>KN484309.1:5544-16370 GCA_000787095.1 Periophthalmodon schlosseri | reverse complement strand
ACTCCCTCCCCTTTAAACTGCCCCCGGACCCTCCCCTTTAAACGATAGTCCAAACTCACAGCTCTCCCTGCTCTGAGCCTCTCCGCGCTGTTTACAGGTCTGTTAGCCGTTAGCTGTTAGCGTTGTTTATCGTGTGGCGTTTGGGAGGCGCGGCCGTGTCAGCTCCTCAGAGATGGGCGCACGCGTGACTCAGACTTAAACTAACTTCTCCTTTTGGTCCGGACTCAAAGGGGAACCATTGCATCACGGGCGTGAGAAGCATCTGCCGTTTTGACACTTTGTGAGCTGAAGTTTTGGGCTGTTTTTAAAACTCGCTCAGCTGCAGATAGAGCTCTGTGAGTGACCTGAGTGAGTGTTTGGAAACTATTTGAACATATTTGGAAGAACTGTCTGGTTTTGTTCATCTCGAAGCGACATTTGAGGCAATTTAAAGACTTTTTCGTGCAAGAAAAAAACAGGAGTAAACTGCAGCTCTTTCAAAACAACTTGGCACATTTTTGCAGAGTTTGAACAAGATTTTGTTTCTTCTTCATTTTGGTAAAAACGTTTTGGACTTTTAAGACTTTTTCAAACTCCAAGAATCCAAAACGGTGACAAAATGGTTAGAGTGTTTTTGAAAATGTTTTGCCCCAAGTGTTTTTTGTACAACAGCCATGTAGTTCACCAAAGTAAAGCTGCATTTTGGACTTTTTGCAGTAACTAAAAGTATCTTGTTTTCATGCTTGTGTTGGACTAAACTTTTAAAAATATATTACACTACACCAGTACTTCTACTTCTACTAGACAGCTACTACTACTACTACTACTACTGCTATTACTTGAAATACTACCACTACTTGTACTACTACTAGCCTACTACTAGCCTACTACTAGTACTTCTGCTCCTTTCAGTCTTGTTCACAGCTGAACAGTTGCACCTTCCTCTGGCTCTGGAGTCGTCTCCTTGTCGTTTCCTTCTCTGGCTCTGGAGTCGTCTCCTTGTCGTTTCCTTCTCTGGCTCTGGAGTCGTCTCCTTGTCGTTTCCTTCTCTGGCTCTGGAGTCGTCTCCTTGTTGGGGCTTGTTCTGGGGTTTCCTTTGAGACTGAAACATTCCTGAAACCCGGAGGACTTACTTCATTTCACATTTTTCCGTTTTTCAAAGCCGAGGTCCTGTTTTTATGGAGTATTTTGTGACGCTGTGAGGAAAGACGGCTGCTCCCATGAAAGAGCTGAGGAAGTGTTTCACTAAGAGTCACTCGTGTGAACTCGGGGCCAGAGGGACGATGAGCAAAGACCCCAGGAGCGGCAGGAGAGGAGGGGCGGGCTGCGGGCACGGGCGGAGACACTCCTGCCTGGGGTATGTTTCATTTATGTTTCATTTATGTTTCATTTATTTGTGGGGTTTGGAGACGCACGACCAGACTCTTCTGTTCAGATACTTAAGCTTTAAGTATCGGCCGATACTCCATATAAACCGATACTTGATATAAACACACACTCGATATAAACAGACACCCGATATAAACACACACTCGATATAAACAGACACCCGATATAAACACACACTCGATATAAACAGACACCCGATATAAACACACACTCGATATAAACCGATACCAGTGCAGACAGTGAAAGTATAACTTATTTCCTTTAGACACAAACAGCATAAGGTCAAAGTGTGTTTTACTGTTATTCATCTTTAAAGTATCTACAGCTTTAAAAAATACAAGTTTAATATTATGAGACATTTTGGCTCAACATTGGTCAGTAAATTCGTACAATGTAAAAAGTTGTGGCAGTGTGAGGAGAGTATTGTCCCTCTGGACAAAAGTGTCCCTCCTCTGTGTCCTGCAGCGTCACAGCAGCGATGAGACGAGACGTTCTCTGTTTCCTCTGAAACGTCTTCTGCCATATTTGGTGTAGAAAGTCTGTTGTATTGTTGTAAAAGTCTGTAGCATGTCAGAGCTAGCGAGCTAATGAGCTAATGAGCTAATGAGCTAACGGTGTGCATCTGTATACAGGGCCTTATTACACCAGTGTGGGGTCTAGGCAAGTGACAGGTGACTGGGGTGATAGGTGACTGGAGTGACAGGTGAGTGGAGTGACAGGTGAGTGATAGGTGAGTGGAGTGACAGGTGAGTGGAGTGACAGGTGAGTGACAGGTGAGTGGAGTGACAGGTGAGTGACAGGCGAGGGCTCATGCAGAGGTTCGTGAGGTCATACGGGGGGGTCAGAAATAGAGACGGACACTGCTGATGTCTGTGTTAAAATACTGTGTCTGCAGAGGTGGCACAGTGGTTGCACACTTGCCCCATTACGAGAGGTTTCTGGGTTTGATTTGGTTGTGGGGCCTTTGCGTTTTGCACGTTCTGCGTCTGTGGGTTTAACGGAGGATTGTGTCGTAAATAGTGACAGTTGTATTTGTCTCGTCAGTTTTATTCTGGGCCTGTGTCACTGTGAGCAGCAGCTGTTTCTCACATCAGATCTGTTCAAAACTCTGCCCCCCCAGACCTCACACTGTGATGTCATCGGGTGGCTCCTCTGTGTTTTTAAAGGGCGCACGCCGTCACAGGTTTTTTCTTAAAGGTTAACGTTAAGGTGCACTTTATTGTCCCCGTAGGGAAATCAGTCCTCTGCATTTGACCCACTTACACTTGTGTGACATGTGTGATTATAATAAAAGAACATATAATACAGTTTTAAAATCATAACGATGATTTCAGGCCTTTTCCCAGAGCCATTTCATATTTGATATTTGATATTTGATATTCAGTGGAGTTTGCAGCATGTGGTGGTGAGCGAGGACAGGCCTGAGAACAGCTTGACACTGACTCACACACGGAGACCAATGCATTAAAGGGGATGTGTTCGGATAAACGACATTCATCAGCTGTTAATCTTTTTGTAATGTTTCCTCACCTGAAACGCACCTGCTGAGTGTTTGTTTCATTCACGTGTCTCTGTCACACATATTGTTCTTGTCGTGTCCTTGAGCAAGACACTTCCTCGCCTGCCCTGTGTGGTGTTTGCAGGTTCTATATCCACTATGACATAGGGCTGGTGATGTGCTCATTAGTGTTGAACTGTGATCTCTGTAAATAGATTATTTAAAGACGGGTGTACTGCAAAATGGACTTTTTGGAGTTTTCTCCTCTGTTCTAGGCTGTTCCTCGTCAAAAACTAAGAAATATTTAAATAACACCACTGACTGATGTACCGTATTTTCTGGAGTATAAGTCGCACCAGTCAAAAATTGCATAATAATGAAGAAAAAACATATATTTCACATATAAATCACATCTGAGTATAAGTCGCACCCCCGGCCAAACTATGAAGAAAAGTGCGACTTATAGTCCGGAAAATACGGTAATCTACACCTAAAAATAAACGTGTCGTCCTCACAGCAAAGTTAATGTTGGTGTTATGTTATATTTAACGTTTAAGTAGAAGTTAGCTTTAGCATTAGCATTAGCATTAGCACCGACGCACAAAGATGTTCGACGTAGAAGTTTCTGGTGAAGTTTTCCTCACATTTGTAAAGTGTTTAACATGTTCCATGCTCCCTGTCCACTGCCTGACCCTAACCCCCTGACCTCTGACCCCTGACCCCTGACCCCTACCCCACCCGCAGCTCCCTGTCCACTGCCTGATCTTTAAATGTTTATTAATTTTAGCGTGACTCTGCAAAAACCCCAGAGACGTTAGAGTGGAAATGTCCCTCTGGCCGGAACGAGCCGCTGCCGCTGCTCAGAGCCAGTTATGAAAGTCTGTTTACGCGAAGTCAGAGTTGTTTATATTTGGTGTTTTGGTTCTCAAGACGATTGTCCAATCAGAAAGCAGAATGAGCTCCTCACTTTGGGTTGCCAGATCCTAAAAGGCTAAAACTGTACTAAATTTTGAGCCACCTTGAGATGAACAGGGACAAATTGGAGAGATCTTTGAGTTTAAACATGCAAATCCACAATGTTTTTTAAGATAAAATTTGACAACAAAAAAAATGGTGTTCCTTTGACTGTTAATAAGAGAAAACCAAGAGGAATGTTCCAGAGATGAGCTTTAATTGTACATGTTTTAAATGAAGAGAGTTAAAACAGCACTGTGACTGTGAAGTGTCTGAGTTCATGTTCACTTTAGTGTAAATCTGCAGTGTTGTTGTTTTAATCTTTTGGTGACGTCCCTTTTCTCCGAGGCGCAGATGAGCCGGGGCCAGTCTCTTCTTCAGACGCTGCTCCTGATCTAACAGTGAACTCTGCTGGTCGCTTAGTGTCATTACATCAGCATGGCCCCTGTTTGGAGACACAGGCACGAGCACTTTTATCAGGACTTTTGAAAATTCTTCACTTCACAAATTGCGTGAATGAACAAAATTAGCAAGTCACAAAGGCTGCCATTTTTGAAGGAGATCATTTCCTCCAAAAACAAAACAAAAACAAAATGTCTTATTCTGCATAAAAATTGCTAATCCTGTAGTTCAGATCTGTACAAACATGTTCTGGTGTGATTCTTTTGTTCCTTTGTCAGTTCCCGTTTCAGTCTTTTTGTCAGTTCTTCTGGACGTGTTTAAAATGTGAACTTTGAACAGAATCATTTTATTAAAACATAAAACACAAATCTAATCACCGTCACATCGTCTGAATCGTGCAGCTCTAATGTTCAGACGTAAATATGTCTTTTGTTTACAGTTGTAGCTAAACAGATCAGAAAAAACTCAGACAGTATTTGTTTACTTTTGTGCTGATGTAGCTCGGTTGGTTCAGATGCTCAGACACTAAATGTTGGTGGTTTGATCTCGGCTCCTGGCGTTGCATACTGCTGTTGTTGTGTCTTTGAGCAAGACACTTCCCCTCCCTTACACCTGTGTAAATGTGTGTCTGTGATTGGTCAGAGAGTTCACTGGAGAGCCAGAGAGCCGGAGAGCCGGAGAGCCGTGTCTTGGTCAGTCTGACCCAAGGCAGCTGTGACCTCACTGACCTCGTCACTATTATCTGTTATTATCTGTTATTATCTGTTATTATCTGTTATCAAAGTAAAAATAAGAGTTTGTGGCAATGCTTCTGACGGCAGAGTGTGATGTTTAGTCTTAATTTCAGATGAAGAGGAGGGTCCTGTGTTTTAATTGTGGTTTTCAAATTCTAAAGTGTGACGATGTCATACCTCAGACATGGGCAAACTACGGCCCGGGGGCCACACACGGCCCGTTGGTCTTATTAAACTGGCCCGCTGAACGTGACGAAATTATATTAAAATATGTAAGTGTAAACATTGTTAAATTTACCCTTCCCCTGTAATGCCAACGTTTCCCCAAAAGATGGCGCACTTCAGCTACATGAGCCTTGTTCGCGTGTATTTCTCTCTTATTCTCTGATCAGCCCTTCTGCAAAAATGAGCTTATCAAAGAAAAGAAAAGTGGACAGTGAGCGTCGAGTGTTTAATACGGAGTGGACAATAAAATAAAAAATAAAATAAAATATGTTTTCACTGAAGTCCGATCAAAGTCTGTGCGACTAATACGCCAAGAAACTGTTGCCAAGAAACTGTCGTGGTTTTCAAAGAGAACAATATCAGCCGTTACTTTGCTACAAAACTACGCTAGCAAGCAGTCAATGCAGGAACGGGCGGCTACGGCCCCACTGTCAAATTTTAGAACCCTTTGTGCCCTCGGGGGCAGTTTGAGCAAACTGAGCCATAAACACAATTATAATAGAAAAGCTCAAACTAAAGTCTCATCAATATTAGACGATAAACGATAATACTGAAGCTCAAACAGGCTCATCAGATCAGTGTTAGAGCAGTGTGAGGAGAGTATGATCCCTATGGACAAAAGTGTCCCTCCTCTGTCTCTGTGTCCTGCAGCACAGTAGAGCTCACTTCTAAGCCTCTCTGCTCTGTTGTTTCGGTCGATGGTGAGACGGAACGTTCTCTGTTTTCTCTGGAACGTCTTCTGCCATATGTGGTGTAGAAAGAGAACAATATCAGCCGTTACTTTGCTACAAACTACGCTAGCAAGCAGTCAATGCAGGAACGGGCGGCTACGGCCCCACTGTCAAATTTTAGAACCCTTTGTGCCCTCGGGGGCAGTTTGAGCAAACTGAGCCATAAACACAATTATAATAGAAAAGCTCAAACTAAAGTCTCATCAATATTAGACGATAAACGATAATACTGAAGCTCAAACAGGCTCATCAGATCAGTGTTAGAGCAGTGTGAGGAGAGTATCATCCCTCTGGACAAAAGTGTCCCTCCTCTGTCTCTGTGTCCTGCAGCACAGTAGAGCTCACTTCTAAGCCTCTCTGCTCTGTTGTTTCGGTCGATGGTGAGACGGAACGTTCTCTGTTTTCTCTGGAATGTCTTCTGCCATATGTGGTGTAGAAAGTCTGTTGTATTGTTGTAAAAACTCACTGTATTACAACAGAAACCTGCATTTTAAGTACATTCATTTTAGCTGCCCCCATCCCCCATTCTCCACGTCGCAGTGCTCTTTGGAACCGTCTGTAGTTCTCTGGAGCCGTCTGGAGCCATCTGTAGTTGTCTGGAGCTGTCTGGAGATCTCTGGATCTGTCTGGAGCCGTCTGGAGCCATCTCTGGAGCCGTCTGTAGTTGTCTGGAGCCGTCTCTGGAGCCGTCTCAAGGTCTCTGGAGCCGTCTGGAGATCTCTGGAGCCGTCTGTAGTTGTCTGGAGCCGTCTCTGGAGCCGTCGTCCCTCAGCACAAGAGCCTTTGTCTGTTTTAATGAGTTGGAATCTGAGCTGATGCTTCACATTTCCCTCATTCCTCCTCATGAAGAGCCGAGTGTTTGGGACAGACAACAGACTGGACCAAAGAGACGAGAGGTCACTGAAAATACAGGGGACGGAGAGGTCAAAGGTCACTGAAAATACAGGGGATGGAGAGGTCAAAGGTCACTGAAAATACAGGGGATGGAGCGGTCAAAGGTCACTGAAAATACAGGGGATGGAGCGGTCAAAGGTCACTGAAAATACAGGGGACGGAGAGGTCAAGGGTTACTGAAAATACAGGGGGACAGAGGTCAAAGGTCACTGAAAATACAGGGGGACGGAGAGGTCAAGGGTCACTGAAAATACAGGAAGCTGGAGAGGTCAAGGGTCACTGAAAATCCGTATTCTTCTCCATATTCTCTAGAGCGCCGGCGCTGTTCTCTGATGGAGTTTCCAAACTTTTCAGGCCTCGACCCCCAAAATAATCGTTTAAAGGGGCCACTATGGTGCAGGGTCCGTCACCTGCTCGTTTCTATGGAGATGTTCTGTTACTTGATGTTATTGCCTGGAATGTTCCACAGTACAGCATTGCACATGTGTTGTTATTACTTAAAGACGTCTTGAAAAACGTTCTTTCTTACTGTGAGCAGGCTCGCATTTTCCACAGATCTGACCTGTAACTTGGCCTGTTGGCATCTCCATGGAGATACATTTAATGTCATACTGTGGAACAGTAAAAGTTACATAGTGCAGCTTTATGTTTTCCTGGTATATGATATGTGTCTGTATGTTTTACACAGAGGGAGGTGAGTCTGGTCTCTCTCCCTCCACTGAGTCTAGAACCAGAACCAAACATGATCGTCCAATCAGATTTGTTTATTTCAGTGACGCATGTGAAACAAAGTTCATTGGTTGCCCCCCATCTCCAAACAAAATGACGTTTCTCCCTCCTCAGATGAGCAGAGTTTAGTGCTTTGCTCATAGATTCTGCAGAAATCCTCCATGTTTTCCGTCTGTGTGGTACAAGAAAAGAAAAATGTCTTTTTCCCTCGTGAGCAGCCATATTTGTTTTGATACAGATGGACCATGCGTGTCCCTGATTGGCTAATCCACCTGTCGATCACGCCCACCTGAACTCCGCTGACCTCGCTCGCTTCGTGGTAAAACTATTGGAGAAGTGTGTTCTGGATCCAGGCAACCTGTGTTTATTTAGCGCTGACGTATTCTCAGGATTCTGTTTTCAATTCAAAATAAAATAAAACAGATTCGTATTAACTCCGAGAATTTACCCAAAATGCGCATCATATAAATAAATCAAATCAACCCCCTCATCTCGTGCGCCAAACACAAATATGTGAGGTGATGTCATCGTGAGGTCATCAGGGCGAGACAGAATCATGGACTCGGCGACGAGGAGGACGAAGAGGAGACGCAAACACAGGGAAAGCCTTTTACGGTGACCTAATGCTGCGCGTCAGTGTCTGCCCGCCCACCAGAGGGTAGCCGGTTCAAACCTCACGCGTGTGCATACTGCCATTGTGCTATAATACACTGCCATACTGTTGGAACATGCCTAACCAGCCCGTAACCACGGCAACCCCCCAAATGCAAAACACCAGGCCTATGTAACATTGAGCCAGTAAACACACGGTGTATTTTCAGACGTCATCTTAAAGGGGCACTACGGAACTTTTCTGTGAGGGTTACGCCTGCTCGTCTCCGTGGAGGTGTTACGGACTTGACTTGAATGTTCCACAGTATGGCATTAAGCTGATCTGACTCCACGAAAAGAAGCGAGTGACGTCACCAGGCCAAATTACAGGTCACATCTGTGGAGAGGCGACCCCACTCACAGTATAAATGTATAAACATCTATAACTGAATAAATGAGAGATTGATAGTTAGATAGAAAGGTTACATAGTGCAGCTTTAAACAGAATTTCAGTCCCTCGTGAAGCTGTGGCTCCGTTTGTCACTCACTGAACACACATCTACTTTTACATAGAGTTACATAATTTTACAGTGCAAACATGTGACCTACAGGACTCAGGCTTTAACTTCACCGTCTGACATGGTTTTTTTTTATCGCTCATTAAAGAAAAGAACAATTAAAGTTACTCAAAATGTTTGGTAGTTTTCAGCTTCTAGATCAGGGGTGGGCAAACTTTTTGACACACGGGCCACAGTGGTTCTAAAATTTGACAGAGGGGCCGGGCCAGGACATATATATATATATGTATATATTACAACCTCTGAGCCGCAGCCGCCCGTTCCTGCGCTGACTCTTGCTGGTGTAGTTGTCGTGCTTCTTTGCAAAGTGACGGCTGATACTGTTCTTTGAAAACCGCGACAGTTTCTTGGCTTATTAGTCGCACAGCCTTTGATTGGACTTTAGTGAAAAAATATTTTGTTGTCCACTCCGTATTAAACACTCGACGCTCACTGTCCACTTTTCTTTTCTTTGATAAGCTCATTTTTGCAGAAGGGCTGATAAGAGAATAAGAGAGTAATACACGCGAACAAGGCTCATGTAGCTGAAGTGCGCCATCTTTTAGGGGAAACGTTGTTATTACAGGGGAAAGGTAAATTGAACAATGTTTACTCTTGCATATTTTAATATAATTTGGTCACGTCCCGCGGGCCGGGTTAATAAGCCCAACGGCCCCCGGGCCGTAGTTTGCCCATGTCTGTTCTAGATGTGATGATGTCATACTCCCAGACAGAGGGGGGCAGTACTCAGTTACATTTACTCAGATACATTTACTTGAGTAACTTTTTTAATAAATTGTACTTTTCAGAGGACTTTTCTAGCAGCACTTTTACTTGAGTAATATACAGTACAGTGTAACAGTGCTTTTACTCGAGTAAAAGTTGTGGTATCTCATGAGCTTTATGTAATAATATGAAATGATTTGAACATTTGTGTTTCTTATGATTTAGTTTGGCTCATTTCTGTGTTTTTCAAATTACATCAACTTCAAATGATAAAAAATCAGATGTTACGTCCGGACAGTTACTCTTTATGTTACTCTTTACTTGAGTGATTTCTTGGTCCACTGCTTTGTACTTCTATGTGAGTAATATTATTCTGAAGTAACGTTACTCTTACTCGAGTACAGTTTTTGAATACTGCACTTTTTCCAGGAGTGTTTACATTTGACTTTGTCACGAACCCTCCAGAGGTAAAGTGACACATGTTGACCTCTGTGTTACACAAACCTGTGTTTGAACTACACTCTTTATCTGCGCCACATCTGTGTGAAATATGACTGTCCTATAGAGCGTGGTGACGTCACCTGGAGCACAGCTGTTCTGAGCACGTGTTTTCTGTCGGCGTAGAGACTTCCACACGCTGCTCGTCCAGTTAAAGGCTCCGGTCTCGCGGCTCACATCCACGCGGTCCTATACGTCATTCAGAAAACCCCGAACTATTCCCTCGCGCTGAAGGAGGAGCCGAGAGGGGAGGAAGAGAGGAAGGGGGAGGGAGGAGGGGGACGGTCCCGGGGGTGTCTCCAGAGCGCACAGTCCGGCTCCAAACTCCCCAAAGCAGGACCCAAGAGCCCGCCTGGAGACGAGAGGCGACCCCGCGCGCCGAAGGGAAATATTAAAGCCCCGTTTGGACCGTAGACCTTTTGGATTTTACGCACTTAATGGAGGATTTTGGAAACTTTGACTCGGAATGATGGTTTCATGTGGTTTACCCGCGCTCCGTGCGTCAGCGGGATCCCGGGGTTTGCGTCAGGGCGAAGCAAAGCGGAATGAGCGCGTGGACAACGGGAGGAGAAACTGTTGAAAAGTCCACGCACGTTTAACGGACATGAGTCTCCCCACGAGCGGCCCCTACCTGCCCCACGCCATGCACGAGCGCCACCACAAAACACGCGCCGGGAACGGGAACGTGTGCGGCTCCCCGTGCGCGGTCAACCGGCCCATCGACATCGTGCAGAAGCGCAGACGGTAAGAAACTAAAGATTTACCACGGAAAAAGTCTCCGCGGGGCTGATTTAAACCGGGACTAAACCGGGACTAAACCAGGTCTAAACCAGGTCTAAACTTGGTCTAAACCAGGACTACACCGGGTCTAAACCAGGTCTAAACCGGGACTAAACCAGGTCTAAACCAGGTCTAAACT